>ML099005.1:0-19143 GCA_003697995.1 Taxidea taxus jeffersonii
GCTCTTTCCAAATTTCCTCTTGTGATTGAGTTCTAGCTTCAGAGCATTGTGGTCTGAAAATATGCAGGGAATGATCCCAATCTTTTGATACCTGTTGAGACCTGATTTATGACCCAGGATGTGATCTATTCTGGAGAATGTTCCATGGGCACTAGAGAAGAATGTGTATTCTGTTGCTTTGGGATGGAATGTTCTGAATATATCTGTGATGTCCATCTGGTCCAGTGTGTCATTTAAGACCTTTATTTCCTTGTTGATCTTTTGCTTGGATGATCTGTCCATTTCAGTGAGGGGTGTGTTAAAGTCTCCAACTATTATTGTATTCTTGTCAATGTGTTTCTTTGATTTTGTTATTAATTGGTGTATATAGTTGGCTGCTCCCATGTTAGGGGCATAGATATTTAAAATTGTTAGATCTTCTTGTTGGACAGACCCTTTGAGTATGATATAGTGTCCTTCCTCATCTCTTATTATAGTCTTTGGCTTAAAATCTAATTGATCTGATATAAGGATTGCCACCCCAGCTTTCATCTGATGTCCATTAGCATGGTAAATGGTTTTCCACCCCCTCACTTTCAATCTGGAGGTGTCTTCAGGTCTAAAATGAGTTTCTTGTAGGCAGCATATTGATGGGTTTTGTTTTTTTATCTATTCTGAAACCCTGTGTCTTTTGATTGGGGCATTTAGCCCATTTACGTTCAGGGTAACTATTGAGAGATATGAATTTAGTGCCATTGTATTGCCTGTAAAGTGATTGTTACTGTATATTGTCTCTGTTCCTTTCTGATAATACTTTTAGGGTCTCTCTTTGCTTAGAGGACCCCTTTCAATATTTCCTATAGAGCTGGTTTGGTGTTTACAAATTCTTTCAGTTTTTGTTTGTCCTGGAAGCTTTTTATCTCCCCTTCTATTTTCAATGATAACCTAGCTGGATAAAGTATTCTTGGCTGCATGTTTTTCTTGTTTAGTGCTCTGAATATATCATGCCAGTTCTTTCTGGCCTGCAGGTCTCTGTGGATAAGTCTGCTGCCAATCTAATATTTTTACCATTGTATGTTACAGACTTCTTGTCCAGGGCTGCTTTCAGGATTTTCTCTTTGTCGCTAAGACTTGTAAATTTTACTATTAGATGGTGGGGTGTGGACCGATTCCTATTGATTTTGAGGGGTGTTCTATGCACCTCCTGGATTTTGATGCTTGTTCCCCTTGCTATATTAGGGAAATTCTCTACAGTAACCCTCTCCAGTATACCTTCTGCTCCTATTTCTCTTTCTTCTTCTTCTGGAATCCCAATTATTCTAATGTTGTTTTGTCTTATGGCATCACTTATCTCTCGAATTCTCCCCTCGTGGTCCAGTAGTTGTTTGTCTCTCTTTTGCTCAGCTTCTTTATTCTCTGTCATTTGGTCTTCTATATCACTAGTTCTTTCTTCTGCCTCATTTATCCTAGCAGTAAGAGCCTCCATTTTTTATTGCACCTCATTAATAGCTTTTTTTATTTCAACTTGATTAGACTTTAGTTCTTTTATTTCTCCAGAAAGGGCTTTTATTTCTCCTGACAGCGTTTCTCTAATATCTTCCATGCCTTTTTCGAGCCTGGCTAGAACCTTGAGAATCGTCGTCCTGAATTCCAGATCTGACATATTACCAATGTCTGTATTGATTAGGTCCCTAGCCTTCAGTCCTGCCTCCTGTTCTTTTTTTTGTGGTGAGTTTTTCTGCCTTGTCATTTTGTCCAGATAAGAATCCGCTGTTCTCCTTGTTAAGTGAACTTGGCCTTGGCTGGATTTCTTGTTGATCTTCTGGGGGAGGGGCCTGTTGTAGTGATTCTCAAGTGTCTCTGCCCCAGGTGGAATTGCACCGCCCTTACCAGGGGCCGGGCTAAGTAATCCTCTCAGGTTTGCTTTCGGGAGCTTTTGTTCCCTGAAGGCTTTCCGTAGAGTTCTGGAGGACAGGAATGAAAATGGCGGCCTCCCAATCTCCAGTTCGGAGGAGCCGAGAGCTCGGGGCCCCAGTCTTCAGTGCGCCTTCAGAGAAAAGCGTTTAATCACTCCTGTCTCCCCAGCCTCCGGCCGTGCTTGGAGGAAATCGTGCGTAATCAGTCCCATCTCACTGGCTTCTGGGAGTGCTCCGAGCTCACCCAGCCTGTGACCAAGCGTCTCTGTCTCTGGCAGAGTCCCACCTGGAGTCTCCGAACCCCGTAGATCCCTGAGCTCTCCTGGGTCGGAGTCTCCCGGGATCTTGTGGGGACCCCTCGCACAGAGCACCAGCCCGTGTCACAGAGCACCGGCCCATGTCACAGACCACAGCTCTAGGAAACCTCGGCTCTGTCTCCGCAGCCGGCTTCCCCGCTCTAATCCCTGTGTGCTCTGCGACACTCAGACACCCCCGATCCTTCTGTGACCCCGGGGGACCTGAGTCCACGCTGTCCCCATGAGGTCTTCACCCCAGTTTAGCCTCTGGAGCGATGTCCCTCCGTGGAGCAGACTTTTAAAAGTCCTGATTTTGTGCTCCATTTTTCCGCCACTTGCCGGGAGCCGGCCCCTCCCCCTGGGGTCTATCTTCCCGTCGTGTTGGATTCACTTCTCTGCTGGTCCTACCTTTTAGAAAGTGGCCGATTTTCTGTTTCTAGAATTGTTTTTTTTCTCTTCGATCTCCTGTTGGATTCGTAGGTGTTCGGAATGGTTTGATAGGCTATCTAGCTGATCTTCTGCTGCCTGATGTCATCTCAGCCTGCTACTTCTCCGCCATCTTGACTCCTCCCCCCGAAAAGCTGCTTTCTGAAGGACATGTAGGGAGCTGGTAATTTCTGGTTCTTCCCTGATTTCTCATTCCACTTTTGTCTGAGTCTCTTAACAAATCTCTAAATATCTTTTTTTTAATTTCCTCATCCAGGAAATTACAGGATATTACTGATATTTTAATGAGTTCTTAGTTAAGAATCTCAAAGGTAATAACTATCTGTAGCCTGGTTTCAAAGAAAGTTTAACTGAAATTAAATTCCAATGTCCCAAATAAAAAACTCCATCATATACAAGATTACATAGCTCACGCTTCTATGCCAATCTTTTTTTATAAATTCCTCTTTTCTCATTGCAGATTCAATGTAACTGAGACATCTAGTGTCCAATCCTAAGAAAAACAAATTTCTTACTGATTCTGTTTTTAAAGAATTCACCAGATCTATTCTACGGTACTTGTGAGTAGAACTAAGAATCCCCACCCCCACCCCCACCTTAATTTCAGAAAACTTCTTCATGATGCTTTCTGGGCTTACCCCTCTTACAAGTGAAAATTATATTCATATCACGGATGCTCACAAAAGGTTTCCCCAATTGAATGTGCTTGTTAAAACAGGGTTGCCATTCACATGGATAAAATCCAACCCTGAATCTCATCCCACCTCCTCCGACCTTTAAAGCAATTGCCCCAGATAGAAAAAAATGCCTCTTTAACAAACAGACACCCCAAAGCACAGAATTTGGAGAGCGCCCAGGTTGGTAAACACAGCTGTGCTGGGAGAGTGATGCGTGCCCCGTGGGGGCATGCAAACTTCATGCCCTTTTCTCTGTACCTGGCCCTAAGTATCTCTTCCATTTGGCTGTTCCTTAACCATGCCCTTTTATGATAATTACTATTTATTAGTAGTACATAATTAGTAATCTAGTTAAGTGAAAAAAAGAAAGAAAAAGAAAATGCCTCTCTTCTTCAACAGCATTTGAGTCTAAGTTCATGCCTTGTTTTCTGGATTTCTAGTCACTAAGTATGTACAAATAAACTGAAGATATTTTACTTGTGTACATATATAAAATATATATTATATAAAATATCTTATACAGTCATAAAATATTTTATAATATAAATACATAATATAAATATGTATGCAAATGACATTAATTTTATCACATAATGAATATATTTTCATATCACAATAACTTTTAAAAGTGAAATATATCTTAAATACGACACCAAAAGCAAAATCAACAACAAAAAATAGGTACATTGGACATCATCAAAATGAAAAATCTTGTGCTTCAAAGGACATTACCAAGAAGATGAAAAGAGAATCCTCAGAATGGTGCAAAACGTTTAAAAATCATGTATCTGATATTGGACATATCTAGAATATATAAAGTACAATTACAACTCAATAAAAAGACACATAACCCAACTTTTAAGTGGGCTAAATGATCTGTGGGGACATTTTTCCAAAAAAAAGATACAAATGGCTAACAAGCCCATGAAAAGATGCTCAACACCACTAATCATCAGGGAAATGTAAATCAAAACCGCAATGATACCATTTCACATCCACTAGAATGGCTATAATCAAAAAAACAGATAATAATAAGGTAAGGGAGCATGTAGCGAAATTGGACTCAACTTCAGCAGTGTAGAAATATGCCCTGCTGGTGGGAATGTAAAATGATGCAACCTTTTTGGAAAGTCTGGCAGTTCCTCAAAATATTAAACATAGATTTACTATGGGAGACAGCGTTTCCACTCCTAGGTATCTACACAAGAGAAATGAAAGTGTACGTCTCCACACAGACTTTTACACCAGTTTTCATGGCTGCATAATTCATAATGGCCAAAAAGTAGAAACAACCCAAATGCCCATCAACTGATGAAAGGATAAATAAAATGTGGGGTAACCACACTGCAGAATATTTTTCAGCCATACGAATGAAGTAAGGATGCATGCTAGCCCAGGGATGAACCTTGAAAACACTATGCCAGGTGAAAGAAATCAGACACAGAAGATCACATATTGTGTGATGACATTTATATAAAGTGTCTGGAGTGGGCAAATCTTGTTTTTATTAACATATAATGTATTATTTGTTTCAGGGGTACAGGTCTGTGATTCATTGGTCTTACGCAATTCACAGCACTCACTACAGCACATACCCTCCCCAATGTCCATCATGCAGCCACCCCATCCCTCCCACCGCCCCTCCCCTCCAGCAACCCTCAGTTTGTTTCCTGAGATTGAGAGTCTCTTATGGTTTGTCTCCCTCTCTGGTTTCATCTTGTTTCATTTTTCCTTCCCCTCCTCTATGATCCTCTTCTTGATTCTCAGATTCCTCATATCAGTGAGATCATATAATTGTCTTCCTTTGATTGACTTATTTTGCTTTAACATAATAGCCTCTAGTTATCCACATCATTGCAAATGGCAAGATTTCATTTTTTGATGGCTGCATTGTGTGTGTGTATGTGTGTGTATGTGTATTTATATATACATGCACATATATACCACATCTTCTTTATCCATTCATCTGCTGATGGACATCTAGGTCTTTCCATAGTTTGGCTATTGTGGACATTGCTGCTATAAACATTGGGGCGGTAAATCTTTAAGAATAGACAGTAGATTAGCGATTGGTTAGGGCTGCTTGGGAGGAAATGGAGAGTGACACCTAACAGGTATGAAGTTTCCTTTTGGGTTAAAGAAAACAGTATAAAATTTATGGTGATAGTGGCTGTAGAACTGTGACACTAAAAAGCATTGAATGACACACTTTAAGTAAGTGAATTGTATGGTATGTGAATTATAGCCCAATAAAACTGTTATTAAAAAGTTAATTATGGGACGCCTGGGTGGCTCAGTTGGTTAAGCGGCTGCCTTCGGCTCAGGTCATGATCCCAGCGTCCTGGGATCGAGTCCCACATCGGGCTCCTTGCTCGGCGGGGAGCCTGCTTCTCCCTCTGCCTCTGCCTGCCACTCTGTCTGCCTGTGCTCGCTCCTGCGCTCTCTATCCGATAAATAAAATATTTTAAAAAAAATAAAAATAAAATAAAAAAAAAGTTAATTATAAGTAGTAACACATTTTTAAATAATCAGTAAAATTATTTTTAAATGCTCAGTAATCCATGCCCTGAACATCTTTATAACTTTAATTTCTACCCATCTTGCAAAGGCTAAATCAACCTCCCTGAATGTCTCTACAAAGGAATTTGTAGGGATTACGGCTGAAGTTAATCCTAGATTGTGGCTCCTCCAGGTGAAAATAAAACTCATTCATTCTAGAAAGAAGAAGCCAAGTTCTCTACTGGGAAGGGAGGAAAGACCTCAGAAATAAATCAACCGATCACATCAAATAGATAAAGGATGTAAGAAAGGGGAATAAATAATAATCCAAATAATGATCATGGCCAAGCCATGAATAACTTCTCTGAGCCCTGCTGCTGGCTCTGGTTATGGGAATGATAATCCTGCACAAAGATTTCACACCAGGTCACCACGGGGCTATTGCAATGGCTAAAGGATTATCTGCCAATAATGGTGACTTCCTTCCCCAGTTGCCAAGCCCCCCAGTTTGGAAACCAAAGTAGTCCTTTGGTTTCCAACTCATCTTGGAAACCTAGATGAGTTGGGTGTCTTACTACCAATTAAGTTTTAAGATCCAAAGTAGATTTTGGAGCACAGAAAGAAATACACACAGTAACATGTGTCTGAATCAATATTCAGTTCATTTGGTTTTCTTTAAATTAACATATAATGTATTATTAGCTCCAGGGGTACAGGTCTGTGAGTCATCAGGCTTACACACTTCATAGCACTCACCATAGCACATACCCTCCCCTATGTCCATAACCCAACCACTCTTTCCCTACCCCCCTTCCCCGGGCAACCCTCAGTTTGTTTTGTGAGATTAAGAGTCCCTTATGGTTTGTCTCCCTCCCGATCCCATCTTGTTGCTTTGTTTTTTAAGATTTTATTTATTTATTTTGATAGAGAGAGACAGCAAGAGAGGGAATATAATACAAGCAGGGGCAGTGGGAGAGGGAGAAGAAAGCTTCCGGCCAAGCAGGGAGCCTGATGCAGGGCTTGATCCTGTGATCATGACCTGAGCCAAAGGCAGATGCTTAATGACAGCCACCCAGGTCCCCCTGTTCATTTACATTTAAGTTAGAAAAATGTCAACTTAAAGTCACCTATAAACAGTTGTTTTAGGGACGCCTGGGTGGCTCAGTTGGTTAAGCGGCTGCCTTCGGCTCGGGTCATGATCCCAGCGTTCTGGGATCGGGTCCTACGTCGGGCTCCTTGCTTGGCAGGAAGCCTGCTTCTCCCTCTGCCTCTGCCTGTGCTTGCTTGATCTCTCTCCCTCTCTGTCTGTCAAATAAATGAATAAAATCTTTAAAAAAAAAAAACAGTTTTATTCATAAATATATATGTTCAAAAGTATAAAAATAGGAATAATCATTTTCTCTCATCCCTGAACTAATGTTCTGTTAACTTATAAATTTAAAATTTTATATTCCTCTGTCAAGTGACTATATAAATTGACCTAACTAAGTATCCTTAAATATTTAAAGCAATATTTACAAACTTAATGTCAGATCCTCTCAGGCATTTCAGTTATCCCATAAAACAGTTATAAATTCAACAAACAAGGGGCACCTGGCTGGCTCAGTCAGTTAAGAATCTGACTCTTGGTTTTGGCTCAGGTCTTGATCTCAGGATTATGAGATCAAGCCCCACATCAGGCTCTGTGCTTAGCATGTGGTCTGCTTAAGATTCACTCTGCCCCTCCCCCACACACACTCCTCTTTCTCTCTCTCAAATAAGTCTTTAAAAAAATTCAACAACCAAAATCTTGCTAAATCCAAACAATAATCAAAACTAAATGCAACCTACAGAATGGGAAAAGATATTTGCAAATGACGTATCAGACAAAGGGCTAGTATCAAAAATATATAAAGAACTTATACAATTCAATACCCCCCAAACAAGTAACCCAATTAAAAAATGGGTAGAAGAAAAATAAATAAGTAAAAATAAAAAATGGGTAGAAGACATGAACAGACATTTCCTCAAAGAAGATATACAGATGGTCAACGGATACATGAAAAGATGTTCATCATCACTTACCATCAGAGAAATGCTAATCAAAACTACAAGATTAAAAAAAAAACTATAAGGAGATATCACCTCACACCTATCAGAATGGTTAACATCAACAACACAAGACACAATGGGTGTTGGTGAGGTTGTGGAGAAAAAGGAACACTCATGAACTGTTGATGGGAATGCAAACAGGTACAGCCACTCTGGACAACAGTATGGAGGTTCCCCAAAAAGTTAAAAATAGAACTACCTTATGCAATTGCACTACTGGATATCCACCTGAAGAATATAAAAATACTAATTCAAAGGGATACAAGCCCCGCTGTGTTTATAGCCCCATGATTTATAGTACCCAAGATATGGAATCATTCTTAGTGTCCATCAGTTGATGACTGGATAAGATGATGTGGGAGATATATACAATGGAACATTATTCAGGCATGAAAAAGAATGAAATCTTGCCATTTGTAATGACATGGGTGGAGCTAGAGAGTATTTTACTAATCGAAATAAGTCAGAGGGACGCCTGGGTGGCTCAGTTGGTTAAGCGGCTGCCTTCAGCTCAGGTCGTGATCCCAGCATCCTAGGATCGAGTCCCACATTGGGCTCCTTGCTTGGCAGGCAGCCTGCTTCTCCCTCTGCCTCTGCCTGCCTCTCTGTCTGTTCTCTCTCTCTCTCTCTCTCTAACTAATAAATAAATAAAATCTTTAAAAAAAAAAAAAGAAAGAAGTCAGAGAAAGGCAAGTACCATGTAATTTCATTCACATGTGGAAGTTAAGAAACAAAACAAATGAGCAAAGGGGGGAAAAGGGAGAAATCGAGAAACAGACTCAATTATGGAGAACAAACTAATGGTTACCAGAGAGATGTTGGTGGGGTGATAGGTGAAACAGGTGATAGGGATTAGGGAGTGCAGTTGTAATCAGCAGGTGAGGTATGGAAGTATTGAATCACTATATTGTTCACCTAAAGCTGAAATAACACTGTATGTTAATTAATTGGAATTAAAATAAAACTTTAAAAAATGAATAAAAAGATATTTGCTAGAAAAAAACTTGCTAAATCCACCAAAATGTAATAAATACATTAAATAAAACTTACTGATGTGGTAAATTAAATTCACTTAACATTAAAATTCAGTTTACAAACTTAATTATATTATCTGAGTTTCTAATTAAAATCTCTTTTAATTTATCCAATAGAATAAATAACAAACATATACTATAATGATGATTATACAACTTATATTTTCTTTAAGATTTTATTTATTTATTTGAAAGAAAGGGAGGGAGAGCTCAGAGGGAGAGGGAGAAGTAGACTCCTTGCTGAACAGGGAGCCCGATGTAGGACTCGATCCCAGGACCCTGAGTTCATGACCTGAGCCAAAGGCAGATACTTAACTGACTGAGCCTCCCAGATACCCCTATACAAAACCACTTATATTTAACTCTAGTGTCCAATAGTATGAACTGTTGGTGGGGATGATTTAATTTATCATGCCCAAACTTCTCTCTATCTTCCTGCACAGGCAGTTTATCCAACCAGAGTTGCAGAGCTGCAGTCTCAAATGAGATAGATGATGAACCCAGGACCCGGGACGCCCTTCATTGAGATGCTGACTCAGCACCAGTTAATACTCTGAGTCTCCTTTTAGAGTATGTAACTGTTTAAGTCTATGAATTCCTTTCCCCAATTTCTGTCTTAATCTCTTACATAACTTTGAATTTTGTGATTTGAATTAAAGAGATTCTGAATCCTATTTATACTCAACCAACCTGTTCTCCTCCTGGTTTACTTTCTAGTACCTGCCTTAATTGTCTTGTTTTCAAGTATTTTGAAACTTCTTGATGAACAGTATTACAGGAGATACCTTTTAGAACATGTAAAGTGCTTTGCAATATAAGGAAACAGACTTATAAATCTAACTGCCATTATTATTTGGTCAACATTGATTAGCTCCTCTATATCAATTCTTTTTTTTAAAGGGGAGAAATTTATTTATTTTTAAAGATTTTATTTATTTATCTGACAGAGAGATAGAGAGAGATCACAAGCAGGCAGAATGGCAGGGAGAGAGAGGAGGAGGGAGCCCGATGCAGGGCTCAGTCCCAGGACCCTGGGATCATGACCTGACCCGAAGGCAGCTGCTTAATCAACTGAGACACCCAGGTGCCCCACCTCTATATCAATTCTTAATAAATACTTTTTGAGTAATATAAGGTGGTAAATCAAAATTCTATTCATTGTATTTTGAGAAATGGCTAGATGATTCTAACAGTTCATCTGGAAGAAAAAACAAAGAGGAATAGGTAAGAAAATTTTCAAAGGGAATAGTAATGAGGGAGTCTAAGATATTAAAATTTATTAAATAGTTATTGTGGTCAAATATGTGTGGTATTGGCATAGTAATTGACAGGCTGTTTAAAGGAACAGAAATGCAAGATGCCTGGATGGCTCAGTCAGTTGAGCACACCACTCTTGATTTCGACTCAGATGATGATCTCAGGGTTGTAAAATCAAGCCTTGTGTTGGGCTCTGCGCTGAATGTGGAGCCTGCTTAAGATTCTTTCTCCCTCTCTCTCTGCTCCTCCCCACTGTGTGCATGCTCTCTCTCTCTAAGAAAAAAAAATTTAAAAATAAAAAAGAACAGAAATTAAAGTCATAAAATTGGTAATTACCTATATTTACAACAAAAGAAGGAAAACAAACCAATGAAAAGTAAATGGTCTATTAAACAAATGGTTTTGAGATTATTGCCTATCTGGGGGAAATGTGAAGTTTGGTTCCAACAATATGCTAAAGTAAATTTCAATTGTACTAAAGAGTACAACGGAAAAAATAAAATTAGACAAACAAAATGAAAACAAATTGTACCTATATCTGATCTTTAAACAGAAAAGATATTTCAGCCCCAAAATGATGACAACAATTATCACAAAGAATGAGATTGAGATGGATCCATAAATATTGACAATTTCTATGTAATGAGAATACTACAGATGAGTCTACACACACACACACACACACACACACACACACATACACATACCGTGGAAATATTAGTGCATCACATATAGACACATATGGCACAGATCTGTTGTATGTAAATATTTCCTAGAATCAACAAGAAGAAAACATGCTCCCCTTCCCATCTCTCCAAATAAAAGGATCATATAGAGGTTCCATTTTGGTACAGAACCAGGAGATAGGAAAGGAAAGAAAAGACAAAATATCAAATACCAAAACACAGAACTTTAAAAAGGAGTTTGGGAATCTGTCCACAAGTAGAGCAACACAAGCTGACAACTCCACTTTTGAAGTCACTGACAAGAGACCATGGATACTCAACATCATTTGAGTCAATAAGCATTTCTCCTAAAATGGACAAAGAGGCCAAGGTGTGCATATGCATTTGACATACAGTGTTTAAAAATATGTGTCCTTATGAAGCATAATTAGTAACATCTTTGGCCAGGATCCTGTTAACCATTATGTCATTCTTTTCCAGCATAATAACAGATGTTTACAATAATGACTGAAGTATTGCGTGTTCTTGAAGTTTCTGTCCAGTAATCTATCAATGAAAATTTTGCCACACCATCACTGTCTAATGTACTTTCTATCACAAATATTTGTGTCTGCGAGTGACTCATGCGTAGCACACAAGATGATTTTATCAATTGCTCGGTTCCCCGACTGCACTTGTGTAATAGATATTTGACTACAGTTTATTACAGAAGATTTCTTTATCCGAAGTGTAGACAATGAGATTAAACACAGATACTATTTAAGAGAGAACAGGTAAGAAAACAGTAAGTTTGGCTGATGAAATGAAGCCAAATTTAAAAAGGCAAAACATCGTAAAATGCCTGAAAAGATCCCCGATCAGCCCAAGCTGGATAGGACGACCAGATGTTTACTTGTGAAGAGCGTCCTTAGGTAAAAGCTGGATGTTCTGTTTCCCCCAACAGGTGGCGCTGCACCAGCGTTCTGCCTCGGGACCGCGAGCTGGGGAAAGAAGGCCGCCCCAACCGCCTAGACCACTTCCTGGAGCTGAGATCACGGGACGTAGTCCTTGGCTGTATTTTATTGTGGCCCTCGAGAACCTCACTCTGTCAAGAAACAGAACCCAGGAGCCCACACAAAGAGGCACTTAGTAAAGTGTACTTGATGAGGATGATTCTAATCATTCTTCTAGAGGTAAATTCATGTACCCATTCACTCATTTACTCAGTAAATATTTACTGGGTGCCTATCATAGGTTGGGCCCCAGGCTTGGCGCTGGAGATATAATAGGAAGGAGATACTTGGACCCTCTTCTTTTGGACATTATAGTCTCGCGGACGAAAAAACATTACTGAAATGCTGACATAAATGAAATAATTTCTTACGGAGTGATTCAAAGGAAAAGTACAAGCCATATAAAGATATGGACATTAGCACAAGGTGAATCAAGGCAGAAAGAGTGCATCAATAGGAACTAAGCTCTGTACAGAATAAGACAGGAATTGTCTAAAATGTGAGAAACCTACCCTGTGCATATCTATTAAGTTATTGGGCATATTTGTGACCCTCTGAAAATCACCCATGTCGTGGTAACCAACAGACACAGTAACAAAGAGACAGAGAAAAGGTTCCCCATTATGCTCCCATGAAATGTTACACTTACGCCAGAGTATAGGATGGGTTCCATCCTTTCTCTCCAAAATCTCTTTCCGTCCTCTAGCCCCTCTCCCTCAAAATGCAGCAATTTTCATCAGAGTCTGCTTATAACCTATAACTTAAGTTTCCCAAATATGGTTTTCTTTTTTTTTTTTAGATTTTATTTATGTCAGAGAGAGAGCAGGAGCGAGCACAGGCAGACAGAGTGGCAGGCAGAGGCAGAGGGAGAAGCAGGTTCCCTGCTGAGCAAGGAGCCCGATGTGGGACTTGATCCCAGGACCCCAGGACGCTGGGATCATGACCTGAGCAGAAGGCAGCCGCTTAACCAACTAAGCCACCCAGGCGTCCCCAAATATGGTTTTCTTTTTTTTTTTTTTAAGATTTTATTTATTTATTTAACAAACAGAGATCACAAGTAGGCAGAGAGGCAGGCAGAGACAGAGAGAAGAGGAAGCAGGCTCCCTGCTGAGCAGAGAGCCCGATGTGGGGCTCAATCCCAGGACGTTGGGATCATGACCTGAGCTGAAGGCAGAGGCTTTAACCCACTGAGCCACCCAGGCACCCCAAATATGGTTTTCTTGATGGCAGTTCCCTTCTCATGAAGCAGCCAGAAACTCTAGCTCTCTCAAAGCTGACATTAGTCTTTCTCACTCTTTTACTCAAGGATCTCCATGACATGCTGTAAATTCCTTTGAGTCCCACTCCTCACTGGTCCCGGTACAAATCCAGTGGGCAAAGAAGTATAACTACCACCCCTGGATTAGACATTTCGTATCTCTCTTTCCTGCCTCTGTTCCACACTTTTCCTCCATGCCATTCCAGGCAGCTGAAGTAGCTTCCTCTCTTATCAATAAATGATGCCTTCCTTAAAACAAAATCACCAACTTTTTAGGTATTAAAAGACCTTTTTAAAAAAAAAAACAAGCAAACAAAAACAAAACAAAAAAACATTGATGTAGTGCCTGGGTGGCTCAGTAGTTAAGCCTCTGCTTTCAGCTCAGGTCATGATCCCGAGGTCCTGGGTTCAGGCCCCGCATCAGACTCCTTCCTTGTTCAGCAAGAAGCCTGCTTTGCCTTCTCCCACTCCCCCTGCTTGTGTTCCCTCTCTCACTCTCTCTCTCTCTCTCTCTCTGTGTCAAATAAATAAATAAAATCCTTAAAAAAATAAAAATTAAAAAATGAACATTGATGATATAAATAGTGGCTTGTCCCTAAACTTTTACTAGGCAAAATAAAAAGCCGATAACCTTACATTGGTTCTCACATTAAAAACATTTTATTATTTTTTTATTTTATTATCTTTTGACTTGTAGAGTCGGAGAAACACAACCCTACAAAGAAGTTTGCCTTTGCAAGGCCTGGTCTGACTCCGTATGAGAGAAAATGGGAGGACTGCCCTAGGCCTGAGGGCCCTGTGAGTTCAGGCCAAGAGACACCGCAGATAGCAAAGAGCCCTTTCTCCTCTCTGTTAAAATTTGCCCTCAGAATTCTGGTTTCCTGTCTGAGGACCTAGGTCTCCTTCCCGCCATTCACTGGACAGACGCGGTCTACCCACAGGGCTGTGGTCTCAGCCTTGTGGGCCTCAATGGAACAACCACATTAGAACATGACATGTGGTAGGAAAAATTATCAATGTATTTAATGGTGCTAATAGAATTTTGAAGTACCCAAATATCCTGCTTTCTCTTGTATTTCCTTCTGTCAACCTCCCTCTACCTCCATACTTCCAGAGGTTTCCAGTTGCCTTAGGGAGGCTTAGGATTGTTGTAGGAGGAATGGAAAGAAAAAGAGAAAAAGAAAGGAAAAGATAAGTATCAGCTTCCAAATAAGATTTTTGAGATTTTCATGATCTTAAAAGCTAGACTTTGTAAAAGAGAAAAGATGTTCTAGATTCTCTTCTCTCTCTTGTTAACATATCAAAAGCTGACTTGATCATAGAGTTTTATGAGGGAAGTCCTGGAGTAAACAGGAAGAGAAAGAGAAACACCCACCCTATCAGTTCTAGGGGACTATCTAAGAAAAAAGAGAGATGGTGGTAGCCAAGGCCTCAGAGGTGAACCTAATCTCCCTTCTCTTGATTCCACCCAAGGCAAGGTTTGTGAAGTAGGTGGAGGAAAGGTGGAGGGTTTCTGAAGACTTCATCTTTGGAACTCTGGGAGGGCCTGGCCTTGCAGGTTGGCTGGCACCACCCTGGGAGTGGCTAGCTCAAGGTTTACCTCAGCAGCATAGCGTGATTCGGCAGGGAGTGAAGTAGAACATAATTTCCTGGGGTGTCTCCAGGACCAGTATGGCATAAATTGGACCAAGGAGTACCCATCTGCTCCAGAGAAGAGGCCTGGAAAGTCACTGAGTTGAGAGCCAATAGGCCTCCACACAGAGGCCAAGGAAAAGGTGAATCAGCGGTAAGAGTGGGGGTGGGCACCCTAGGCAGGAGCCAGATGAAGGATGTGGGGTCTGCAGCAGCAGCCAGAGCAGAGGCTGAGTCATAGGGCTGAGGATCCCATCTTTTCTCTGTCCCTACAGGGTCTAATATCCACAACTCCACCAAAAATCCAGACAGCATCTTGAAAAGCCAGTAAAGAAGGATGCAGATACGGAAGAGACTAAGCATGTTTTACGTCAGGAGAAAGACCATTTACCTGAAATGTCTGTTTAAATTGTGTGCCAGGAAATTCTTCTCTCCCTTCAGTGGTTGCAGGCTCATAAGGAAGACAAGAACTATTTTAGAGAAATGAAAATGCTGCATCTTCTTTGCACATTTGTGAGAAGGGTGAAAAAATCTGCAACCCTTCACACATATGAGTGTTGCCAGCTTTTCCCGTCCTCCTCCCCGTTGCTAAATTTGGTGCTGCTTCGCTGCTCAGTTCCTCCCATCCACCCACACCCAACTGTGGAGAAGAGCTTGGAGGGTCCAGACCAGATCTCTGGGACTTTCACTGTAGAATCAGGGGGCTGGAAGGGAGAATAGAAGTGGTGTAAGCCACATGGGTAGATTGCAAGGAGGAAAAATAAAAGGCAAACTCCTCTTGCAAAAGGCCGTGGAGAGTAGGGGAGCGTGGATGTGTTCGGATACATCATGCAGGAGAGGGAGATGGAGGAAGAGAAGGGGGGTGTGGGAGAGCTCACTATTCAGGAGAAAAAGGGTGAGGAATGGAATGGTTGGATATTAGAGAAGAGTAAAGGGGTTTTGGTAAGAGCTGCTCTGGGTTGCATCCTTGGATCTTTTTCATATCCCTTGGGATTAAAAGTAGAATTCCTCTCAGGATTTGCTCTGTTTGAGCCCCATCCCTTTAGGGTCTGACCCACATGGCGGGCAGTTTTGACAAGCTTAGAGACATGTGAGCCTGCCATCAGACAGCAGTGTAGTCATACAGAGCAGGGGTTCTCACCTGAGCTGATGGTGCCGCCCAGATGCCATTTAGCAGTCTGGAGACATCTTTGATGATCACAACTGGGGATGCAGTTGGCCAGACATGATGCCAAACATCGTACGATGCACAGGACAGTCCCCGATGGTGAAGAATCGTCCTAGCCAAAATGTCAATAGTACCACAGGTGAGAAAACCTGATGCAGAAAAATGGAGGAAGGGGCAGTTGTTTCCCAACATCTTCTCTTCACAGATACGAATTCTTTTTGCCATTTTAAACATTTTTTTAAGTTTGTGATATTAATTCTTGAACAGCACTGAATACATACAGTAATATTAGCCAAATCATAGGTTTGGGGTTCCTAAAAACCTCTAAGTTAAGAGAATTCCTATTGAAGGACTCCAGACCCTATAAAAAAATAAAGTTGAATATTTGGAGGTTTCTACAAAATTCATGAAAAGCCTTAATACATATTTTTATTCTCAATATAAAATACATAAAATTAGGGGCAGCTGGGTGGTTCAGTCAGTTAAGTGGCTGCCTTTGGCTTGGCGCATGATCCCAGAGTCCTGGGATTGAGCCCTACATCAGGCTCCCTGCTCACCAGAGAGCCTGCTTCTCCCTCTCTGTCTGCCTGCTGCTCCCCCTGCTTGTACTCTCTGTCTCACTGTGTCAAATAAATAAATAAAATCTTAAAAGAAGAAGAAGAAGGAGAAGAGAAGAAGGAGGAGAGGGAGAAGAAGAAGAAGAACTAGAACTCAGAGATAGGACACAGTGCCAGAGGGAGATTGCCACCAGGCCTGGTCCAATAAAAATGCCACCTAAAGTAACTGCCTTTAAATAACCCCACCACTTTGTTGGAGACCCGACTCCTTCCTCTGGTAGCAGCAAATGGCCTGTAGGGCTGACGAGTGATGAGCAGCGTCCATCAGGTGATTTATGAGTGAATAGAATAAGTTGGACTATAAGAGATGGTTTCATATTATCAGCACATAATGTGCAAAAGTCAGACTTGTAACAGCTAAGATCATGCCTTTGGCTTCACTAACTGACAAATGGTACCTTAAAAAATAGGCGATCATTTTTTTTTTTCTTTCACAAGGAGCCTGGAGGAATGCAGTTCAAAGCTGGTGGAGAGGCTCAAAGATTTCAAGGATAAGAATTCTCTCAGTCTTTTGTCATAGTCACAAGACAGAGGCTGCATTTCTGGGCATTGTGTTCATGTTCAATGAAAAAAGAAGGCAGAGAGCTAGCTACAAGGAGAAGGTGTGGCAACAGGCTCATTTATCCTTCTACCAAGAAAAGCAAAAGCCTTCTGGAAGCACAAAGAGGACACCCTCTCATGTCTTACTGGGTCATGTAACCAACCCCTAGTTGCCAGGGTGGCCAGAAAGGCAATACATAGCTTTTCTGACTTTATATCCATTGAGTTGACCATAATATAAAACTCTCTTCTTGTTTCCAACCAGCATCTTAGACTAGTTGGAGGCCCAAGGGAGACTGATGAGAACCAGAGCTAAGAATTGATTTTATGAGAGATTCTGAATCCAAGCAGTGCTACTTCGGGTCCTAGCTCGGGAGATGGCCATTCTTACCAGCTACATGGACACTGGAAGCATTTTGTGAGCTCCAAAGGACAACGTTCTTGGCTTGGGCCTTAACATTGCACAGCAAGCACCATAAGGTGGCGAAAGTCTCTCAGGCTACTTCCTGGGTAGACACAGTGACAAAAGGAAGTTAGGGCAGGAAAGGAAAAACATAACAAACCCAGCAACCTCCACTCTACTAATGGTGAGTCTCACTAACCCCTTGGGCGCTCTTGGAAATAAATAATTGGGGAGAAGTTGAATTACTTGGGCAAATGGAAGGTAGATGCAAGATCAAGAACTTTGAGTTAATGATGTTAATAGGACTTCATGTGTAGCCATAGACTTTGAAATCAAAGTTTTGTTGCTTCTACAATAACTCACCAAAAATTGAAGATGTTTCAGTCTAGCCCACTACTAGACAATAGTTACCAACCCATGAACTTCTGCTCTCCTGGCCATCTCTGCCAAAAATGAGCTGCTTGTGACATACACAGCCCCAGCCCGGGGAGAGGATTGCAAGCCCCAGGCCTGGCCTCCTTCCCTTTCTCCTTCCTCATCTGGCTTCTGAGACGGTGCCTTTTCTCTGCACCTAAGCTTTCTGCAAAGTCAGGGCTCAGCCCAGTATGGTTATGTAGTCTGCTCTGGTTTCCCTTGTGGGTTTTAGATTCAGAATTCTGAGCTCATTTGTTAGTAGCTTCTCTGGATAGGCCATCTCATCCATTTGCTCATTTGTTCATTCATTCAGTCATCATTCATCAAACATTCAGTTAGTGCCTTCTATGTTCTTCTGTGTAGTGCACAGTCAAAAACAAAATATTGTCCAGTCTGTAAGAATCTTAGGCTTTCTAGGCACCTCATAAAAGTAGAAGCATATAGTATTTATCATTTTGTGACTGGCTTACTTCACATAGGATAATACCCTCAAGGTCCAGCCATGGCATACCATTGGTCAGAATTGCCTTCCTTTTTTGGGACACCTGGCTGGCTCAGTCGGTTAAGTTTCTGACTCTTGATTTTGGCTCAGGTCTTGATCTCAGAGTCATGAGCCTGAGCTGTACATCGAGCTTCACAGTCAGTGGACAGTCTGCCTGAGATTGTTTCTCTCTCCATGTTCCCCTGCCCCTCCCCCTACTCACAAGCTCTGTCTCTCAAATAAATAAATAAAATCTTAAAAAAAAAAGAATTACCTTTTTAAGGCTGAATAATATTCCATTATATATATATATACCACATTTTGCTTATCCATTCATCTGTAATAGACACTTGGATTTCTTCCACATTTTGACTATTGTGAATAATGCTACTATGAGCATGGGTATACAAATCTCTTCGAGATCCTGCTTTCAAAAAAAAAAAAAGACCCTGCCTTCAAATCTGGAAAGCAGTATGGAGGTTCCTCAAAAAGCTGAAAATAGAGCTACCCTACGACCCAGCAATTGCACTACTGGGTATTTACCCTAAAGATACGAATGTAGTGATCTGGAGGGGCACATGTACCCCAATGTTCATAACAGCAATGTCCACAATAGTCAAACTATGGAAAGAATAAATGAATGGATAAAGAAGATGTGGTATATACATATACAATGGAATACTACTCAGCCATCAAAAAATGAAATCTTGGGGGACGCCTGGGTGGCTCAGTTGGTTAAGCGGCTGCCTTCGGCTC
>ML099005.1:19153-76276 GCA_003697995.1 Taxidea taxus jeffersonii
CTGCCTTCGGCTCAGGTCATGATCCCAGCGTCCTGGGATCGAGTCCCGCATCGGGCTCCTTGCTCGGCAGGGAGCCTGCTTCTCTCTCTGCCTCTGCCTGCCACTCTGTCTGCCTGTGCTCGCTCTCTCTGAAAAATAAATAAATAAAATCTTTTTAAAAAAAAATGAAATCTTGGTATTTGCAATGACATGGATGGAACAAAAGGCTATTATGCTAAGTGAAGTAAGTCAATCAGAGAAAGACAATTATCATATGATCTCACTGATATGAGGAATTTGAGAAACAAGAAGAGGATCATAGCGGAATGGAGGGAAAAATGAAACAAGATGAAACCAGAGAGGGTGACAAACCAAACTGAAGGTTGCTGGAGTGGAGGGGGATGGGAGGGGTGGGGTGGCTGGATGATGGACAATGAGGAGGGTATATGCTATGGTGAGTGCTGTGAATTGTGTAAGACTGATGAATCACAGACTTGTACCCCTAAAGGCAGAGGCTTTTACCCACTGAGCCACACAGGCGCCCCAAGAACTTCCTTTTTATAGACAAAATAAACTGTAATGGTTTAAGTCATTTTCTGACAGTTTTTCTGTTAGTTGCTGCTCAAAGTCTCCTAATTGGTTTGATGGGGGATAAGGTGTGGAGGGAACCTTAGACAAAGGGGAAAGTCAGAGAGTACTCTAGATCTGTAGAGAACCACCTGGCAAATTTAGGGAACCACAAAGAGCTCAGCACATCAGTACATAAAGTGCAAGAATGTATCTGTTGCCCCTGTTGTTGAAATGACAGAATGCATCCTAGCTAGTTTAAGCAGCAAAGAAATGCATTAAAGGTACTGAGCAAGTTAGAATGTCTTGGAGGGTCAAAGAGTCAAGTTGGAACATTTTTGATCCAAGAACAACACCCAAGTTGCACATCTGGTCAACACACACACACACACACACACACACACACACGCCACAGTTTACACAGGATATGGTGGCCCGGGCCTTCACCTCTACTGCTTGAGATCTTTCTGCTGTGCCTTGCCGCCTTCACCAGCAGTATCTTCTTCCTATTTCTCTCCTCTGAATTTAAGTCTCTCTTAGCTGTAGCTCCCTGGGGGAAACTGTGTTACATGTATGCATCCCGGTTTCCAGAGAGACTTTGACCTTGAGAAAGCGGGACACATTGTTCTGAAGCTCGTTCAAATTCAGCAGAAAAGAGTGCTGTGATTGACTGACAGCGTGTGCCATGGGTATGAGAAAGGGAGCTCTAAGAGCTTGTTATGTGCCCCCACCCCCAATTCTTATCTTGAAGCCCTAAAGCCCCATCGTGGCTATACTTGGAGACAGAGCCTTAAAGGAAATAATTAAGGTTAAATGAGATCATAAAAGTGAGGCCCCCGATCATTATAAGAAGAAATACCAGAGAGTTCATCTCTCTCTCCACGTGAACACATCAAAGAAAAGCCATGTGAGGGCATAGCAAGAAGAACCATCTGAAAGCCAGGAAGAGAGCTCTTGCAAGAAACTGAATTGACCAGAACCTTGAGACTTCTAGCCTCCAGAACTGTGAGAAAATACATGTCTGTTATTTAAGCCAGCCAGCCTGTGGTATTTTGTTATGGCAGCTCAAGCTACCCACAGAATTGTAGCACGTGTCTCATGTGGTCGCCACCAAGGCCAGAAAATCTCCATTCATTAAAGTTTTTAGGTAAGAAAATGCTGATTTGCATTCTTGAAAGAACTCTGGTGGCAAAGTGGGGAGTGGTGGGGAGAGGAATAGTCGGGAAGTAGAAAGCCTACTTAGATGTGTCTTAGTAACTCAAGGAAAGATGATGAGAAGCTAAGAGTGGCAGTGGAGATGGGGAAGAAGATCAATCTGAAAGACATTAAAGGGGCAGAATCTACAGGACTTAGTTATTGAACATGAAAGACAAGGAGGAAGAGGAAAGTGAAATGACTCACCAGTTTCTGGCTTGGGCACTTGGGATAGACGAATGTACAACTCAACCAGGTGAAATACGGAGAGAGGAAGACATGTGGGCAGAAAAATAAGTTCACTTTTACAAAAATCTCAATTATCACTTCACAAGATACTTATTAATGATACGGGAACATAGCGACTTTACAGGGGACAAGTCTGACAGATACCACGCTAACCAAGGAATCAAAGTTAACATCACCAGTAATGGGATAGGTGGTCACTATGAGCTTCCTGATAAGATGTACTGAGAGGAACTGAGTTTTATTTATATGGTTTTTCCTGCCCAGAATGCAGGATACAGATTGAGGGACATTCTGCAATATAACTGGCTGGCTGCAGTGCTCCACAATACCAAGCTTGTGAAAGACAAGGAAAAACTGAAGAATGGTCCCAGATTAAAGGAAAGTAAAAGCACACAAACACTGAATGCAATAAAGATCATTACTAGGACAATTGGTGAGATTCAAATAAAGGATATAGATGAGCTAACATACTGTGTCGGTGTTAATTTCCCAAGTTTGAAAACTGTACTAGTTCTTGTAAAGAACTCTTGTTTCAGGGAAATACACACTGAAGTATTTAGGGGTAGGGGTCATATATTCTCTATTGAGAGGGAGGACGGCAAAGCAAAAGAGCAAATATTTTTAAATGTTAACATTTGGAGATTTGGGAAAAGAGACATATAGCCTAAAATTATATTTAAAGAAAAAGTTTTTTGAAACAATGCATTTTTGGACTTGACAAATTAGATGTAGGTACTTGTGGTTATTGGGATTCAGCGTATTTTTTTTATTGAATAGGCTTAGCATTTCCTCCTGCATTCCTCAAGACTGAGCTCTTGGCCAGTTTACTTCTTTCACCTTCAGGCCGCCTAACCTTCACTCTCTCTCCTTGGTGCCTTTGTAGGCCTCATCTGCCCATCCCCTTCCCCGGGAGGCATATACGAGGCAAGCCATCACTCTGCCTTTCCCAGGAACAGCCCATCATTCAACTTCTGAGTTTTCCTGAGCCCTGGGGATGAGTCCCCCAGACATAGGGCCCTCCTAGAGGGAGCATCCTTCCCATGCTGTCTGCAGTTATGATGCCCTTCTGTTCCAGTCTCAGGGTTCCAACCTCATCAACTTATCATCCCTCATGTGCCTCATGCTCCTAGACTACCCTCCCTTCAGGAAGTCAGAGAGGGTCTCTGGACCGCTCCCTTCCAGGAGCTGAAGATCTCCCTCAGCCAGTCCCTTTTAAGGCCCATTTCTTTCTCATGCAGGGTTAGCCTCTCCCTTCTTCCTTCCCTGGTGTGACAGGACAGTACTGTAGATGCCTCCTCACACTCTAATATGGGAGTTCAGACCCCCCTGCAGGATCTGTAAGAGTCTGGGAGATCCCTTCTGGGGGCTAGTTTTACAAAACATCTCCCCACTCTATTCTATCACATGAAGAAGCTAGAAGAAAAGTCTTCTGGAAAAGGTTGTTACTGTGCTATCAGACCACATCAGTTCAAATTCCCAATACCTTATTTACTAGCTGGCTGACCTGCAGAGGTCTTTCAACCTTTCTGAGCTTAGAGACACTATTGAATAAAATAGGAACAGAAACACCCATAAACAAAATATCAACAGAAACACCCATAAACAAAAATATCAAGCTACATGAGGAGCCTGGCACATGGCACTATTGGTTCCTGTGTTTTGTCAGGGGCAGGTCTTTTCAGAGAAGGTCCCCTTGGGCATGCCTCTTGCATCTCTCTCTCTCTCTCTTTTTTTTTTTTTTTAAGATTTATTTATTCATTTGACAGACAGAGATCACAAGTAGGCAGAGAGAGCGGCAGAGAGAGAGGAGGAAGCAGGCTCCCTGCTGAGCTGAGAGCCCAATGTGGGGCTCAATCCCAGGACCCTGGGATCAACCTGAGCTTAAGACAGAGGCTTTAACCCACTGAGCCACCCATCCGCCCCTCGCATCTCTCTTTTTATTGATGTTTCCCTAGACTGAGCTTTGCTTCAAGAAGGGGCTTTGGACCAGCCCTGTAGTCAGCTCCTTGCTAGTTCCATCCAATTTCCTTTCTTCTTCCTCAAAGTTTAGAAGAACACAAAATCATCTACCCAACCACCATCCCACTGGGCTCCCATGGTCCCAGGGAGGGGACTGAAAGGTGACATCAGTCTCCAACTTGCCATGAATACAGCCACATGGGTATTAGCACCAGCCTCCTTCGCTGACTACTGTGTGTCAGCCAGGTGAGAGAGAGAGAGTTCTTGGCCTTGGGAGACCATAGCTATGTCTTTAGGGCATAAAAAGCAGCAGCACCATGACCTCAGGTCCTCTGTCTTGGTTCTTACCAACTGGCTGTAGCATGTCTCCAGAGTCCACAGAGAAATGACAGATCTGCCCACACAAGTATAGACATTTCTCAAGCACAGAGTAGCCCATGAAACAAGTACATGATTGCTCAACTTTTCCAATGTTCTTCTCAGATCTATTGATTCATGAGTCTAAATTGACAAGAAAAGTACAGTGAAAGTGAAGTGGATATGCCATCAAGTTCAAAAGGAGGGAGGCCAAGAGTCTGAAGTCAGACTGGCCTAAAGGCATAGACTATCCCATGTTCCAAAATTCAGACCTGTAGTGTCCTCCTCCAGGAGCTAAGCAAATGTGAATATATTTTTAGTGCAAGAGCTAGAGGCTTTAAGATAAAGACTTGTCCATATTTTTTGACACATCCTTGTTATAGCCCTGTTTGGTCTTAAGGTAAAATATTAAAGGAAACTTTGAATATTTTGTAAAATACCCTATATATTTAACTTCTTGCCTCACCTTCCTCCACTCCAACTTTATCCAAGAGAAAAGTATGAATTGGATTTAGGGGCTGCTTGTACAATGCAGCTGAGTGCAGATAGCTTAATGTACAAGCAGTACTCTAAAAGGAATGAAGAAATCAAGTTCTCAATGACCAAAAAGACTTCCCTTCCCACCCGTCCACCAGAAATAGTTATGCTTCATGAGTGTACAGACCTATGAAAATGATCTACATTTAAATGTTTTATTTATTTTTTTAAAGATTTTATTTATTTATTTGACAGACAGAGATCACAAGTTGGCAGAGAGGCAGGCAGAGAGAGAGGAGGGGAAGCAGGCTCCCTGCTGAGCAGAGAGCCCAATGTGGGGCTCGATCCCAGGACCCTGGGATCATGACCTGAGCCGAAGGCAGAGGCTTTTACCCACTGAGCCACCCGGGCGCCCCTTAAATGTTTTAAAGTAAGCATATTTCTCCTCCCTGACTCTCCAGAAAGAAGGCAATTAGTAACCCAGGATCAGGAGATAACCCCTCACATTGCCATGTTATAGGCTGATGGATGTTGATTCAAAACAATGCTGTGTAACTGACAAGTTCTGAAATTAGTTTCTAGCTGCAGGACAGTCCTATTAGGAGGCAAGGCAGTTTCCCTACCTCAGCCACCATGAAGCAAGCAAGCTTATGGGTGAAAATGACAATGGGTTAAAAGCTGATGAAGAAATAGGAAAAGACAAAGTAGTGAATGGTTGCTTGTCAGAATGGAGGGGGGCAGAGATAGGAGTGATGGCCTTTAAACACATTCATTAATAATTTGAGGAAGGAAGTGAAGTGCAAGTTTGTGTATGATGCAATATTGTTCCAGTTGCAAAACATAATGAAGAAATGAGAGGAACTCTAGATGAATTTAAAACACAGTGTAAGGGCAATAAAGGGAGGGAGGTGGGACGGACTTCTCGTAATTGTACTGTGAGTTTTATTGGTTTTTACAAAACGTTATTTCCTGAATATTTTACATTAAGGAAACACTGATTCTGCTAAAGATCTCTGCAGAGCAGGCCAGTATCAGTAAAGGAATAGTAACATCCTTAAATGTTTATTCAGAATTAGAATAATTAGGAATGATTTGGGATGGAGGAAAAATGGAGTTTCTGGGTCTTAGTGAAACAATATGATAATTCTGAAACCTACCACAGGAAGACTGGGGAAAAAAGACTAGGAGGAGTGTTATTTCATTTAAAATTGCCTTCATACCTTTATTAACAATTTAGTAATGGAATTATGGACTTGGGATTTAGCTAGCGAAAAAGAAAGGAAATGAGACTCTGGTATGGATATTAATATTTTATTTTAGTTTTTGGATATTGATATTTTTTAAAGATTTTATTTATTTATTTGACAGAGAGAGAGGAGAGAGGAGAGGGGAGGAGAGAGAGAGTACAAGCAGAGGGAGCAGCAGGTAGAGGGAAAAGCAGACTCCCTGCTGAGCAAGGAGCCTGGTGTGGGGTTCCATTCCAGGACCCTGGAATCATGCCCTGAACTGAAGGCAGACGCCTAACCAATTGAGCCACCTAGGCATCCCTTGGATATTGATATTTTAAAGAAAGGAACAAACCTTTAAACACCAGCTTTTAACTTCAAATTAGAGGCTCCTACTAAAGTTTCCCATTCCAATTTTAATCATTTGGACAGGTAAGAGACTGAGTGATAGATAGAAAATAGAATTTTCAAAACAGGAAAGCTTCAAGTCTGCCAATTGGGGAAAGTAAGTGGACTAATATGATTCAATCCATTCATTCAACAGATATTTATTGTGGGAGTTAGAAATGAATTTCGGAGAAGAGATAAACAAGTACACAGATACAGAGCATGAGCTGACTGACATTTACTGTGTTAATCCTACTACGTGCCCAGGATCTACCAGACACTTCATACACATACTCTCAGTAATTATTTCATTCTGATACTAAACCTTTGAAGAAGGAAGAAGTATAGCATTTCCATTTTATTGTTAAGAAACAGGTTCAGAGGGGCGCCTGGGTGGCTCAGTGGGTTAAAGCCTCTGCTTTCGGCTCGGTTCATGATCCAGGGTCCTGGGGTTGAGCCCCACATCGGGCTCTCTGCTCAGTGGAGAACCTGCTTCCTCCTCTCTCTCTCTGCCTGCTTCTCTGCCTACTTGTGATCTCTGTCAAATAAATAAATAAAATCTTAAAAAAAAAAAAAAGAAACAGGTTCAGAAAGGTTGAAGAATTTGCCCAATGCCACACACATTAGAGTGGTAGAACTAGGCTCCAGTGCAAGTCTGTCTGCTTCATAAGCTCATGCCTTTTTAAAAACAAACAACCCACATGTTGACACTACTCAAGTAAGGATGGATTTAACAAGTACAATGACAGGGAATGGAATGGAAAGAAGAAAGAGAAGCGATTTTGGCAGAATCAGAATTATACGGCAGCTGAAAACAGTATAAGGACAAGGGATGAAAAAAAAGAGTCAGAGTCTAGCCCAGATACAGACTAGGGCTGTGAACTCAGATTTGCAAAGGAAGACAGGGAGTTCAGTTTGGGACTTCTTGTTCGACATGACAGCAAAACATCCAAATAAGAGGAGATAGGTTCACTTTCTCCAACAAATATAAACGTCACCGAGAGGACCCCCACAGCACACATGGAAACAGCAGTGTCACAGACTACAGCGACAGCCACAGACTAAGGCTATTCTTTCTGGTTGCCCATCCTTTGCACAGGTGACTTCTCCTCCTTGGCACATTTGTGCTTCTCCCCGCTGACCTTCAGGTACACTCTTCAGTGCATCTCCCAGGAAGGCCTTCCCAGTCTCTCCAGTTTCCTCATCTTAGGGCTTTTCTCTACTGCCTCTGTCCTTTTCCTGTATCTCTCCCAGAACGAGCCGCTGGAGGGCTGGAGCTCTCTCTGAGGCTATCATTAAGTCTGACCCTCAAAAAATATCTGTTGATAAACGGAATGATTCCTATTGTTGCCCTGGAAAACAACTACCCTGCCCTATTAAGTCACAGTTTCTTTCCTCTTAGGGAAGTGCATTTAACAACCTCAAGACCAGGAAATCATCTTCCTCATCTCATACCAGGGTATTATTCATGCAGTTTACTCACTGTAAAGAGTACCCTTGAAATAAAGCTAACAGCTAGTCAAAGATTTACAAATGTCCTAGTGTCAATCAACTTTTTAGCAAGCCCACAAATGGGGGCGCGGGAAGGGATGGGACCCGATCCTTCTATGCTCTTTCTGTTTCCCAAATACACAAGTGGTGGTTAGAGCTTCAGAATTCTTCCGTGGGAGGATCTCCCATGCTCCTCTCCTGTTGTAATTGGGGGCTAGCATCCTTTTTTTGAACCAGCTTTTGCAGAGCAGCGTTCGTACTTAAAAGCGAAGATTTGTGTGTGTGGCGGTGTGGCTTTCGGGTAGGGAGCACGCGGATGTTATTAGGGAAATCTCTAGTATACCTCTTGGTTCTTTTTGAATAAGGTAGTTTTGAGGCGCTCTCAACTGTCAAATTCCACCCTGTTATCTTTCCACAGGGAGTTCCCTCGAGCGTTAGAGGCTGTGGTAGTCCGCTTGTGGTGGAGAGCCCAATTCCCAGAAGGTTTTGGGGATCTCGAAAGGGCTGGGGTTTTCCCTCATGGGGTTTCAGGGCTGCTCTGAGCCACAACTTGGAGCCGCGCTTGGCTAGCGCCTGGGCTTTTATGGGGCAAAGAGCAGGAAAGCCACCGCTCGCGTTCGCGCCCGGGCGGCCCTGGTTCGGGGAGGCTGAAGGTGGGGGTGGGGGTGGGGGCAGGCTGCGACTGCAGGGACCCGGGTGGGGCGGGGGCGGGAAAGGGGCGGAGCGGGGCGAGCCAGGCTGCGGACCGGGGGCGGGGCCAGGCGCGCGGCTCGCCCCAGCCTAGGCCCGCGCTGGGCTCCGCCTCGCGGGCTACGCAGGCGGCGGGGCTGCGGCACGGGCCGGGCGGCACCATGGCGGCGGCGGCGCCTGCTGCTGCTGCGGCTTCTTCCGAGGCGCCGGCGGCGACTGCGACGGCTGAGCCCGAGGCCGGGGACGAGGACAGTCGAGAAGTCCGAGTGCTGCAGAGCCTGCGGGGCAAGATCTGTAAGCCGGGGCCGGATTGAGGGGACCCACCCGGCGGCCGCCGGGGGCCGCCGCGGGGTTGAGGGGGCGGCGGGCGCGCGGGGGTGGCGGCGCGGAGCCGGACTCGGATGGCGGGGCGGAGAGGGGACCTGGGCGGACGGGGGCCGGGGCCGGGGCCCGTACCGGGGCAGGCGAGGCGCGCGGGGAGGGCCGGCACGGGTGAGGTTGGAAGGGGGGTGTGTTGGGGGAGGCGTCGCCTCGACGGGGCGCCGTGGGCTGGGGCTCCTCTTGTCCGGAGGGAGTGAAGAGCCGGGAATTTCCGTGGAGGGGGGCCCCGGGGGCGCCCGGAGCTGCGCCGGCCTGAGGGGCTCGGCTTCGGGGCGCGGCCTGGACTTGGGGACGCCCCAGCCGGGGGCGGAGGCCGGGGGCGTGAGCCGGGGACGTGGGTAGTTTCCGGCAGCCCTGGGACGAAGGCCTCCGGGTGGTGCGGGCGCCGGGGAGCGGCCCCGAGGTGGTAGCCGAGCGGTAATTACGGGAGGCGCGGCCGGAGGAGGAGGAGGGCGGGGAAGTGGGGCTGGCCGGAGGGGAGGGGGCTGCCTGCTTCCTGGGCTCACGAGCCTGTTCGAGGTTGAAAAAGGCGCCCTGAGCTGGAGGAAACAGGCCGTCCTGGGACTCTGGCGAGCGCGGCTCCGGGTGTTCACGAGTGAGAGCGCTGGGAGGGGCTCGGGGCCGGACACCTGTGCTCGCCCCACCTCGCTGCGGCGGGGACTTGGATTGAGAGACAGTGTGACTGACAGGGACTTAAGACAGGATGTAGTGGCTTCCTGTGAACAGGTCTCAAAACACAGTCATCCAGCCCGCACTTAACCCACTTAATTCCTTTCCTTCTCGTGCATTTAATTGTTACTTTTGTGAGCGAGCCATATTAGTTGACTTAATACAGAATTTTTGCTCAGAAGCTCCGAGCGTTACAGTAGATCATTTGAATTCAGTTATTTGGGTATTTGTTTTTTAAAAGGGACTCTGAGCGTCAGAGTTAAAATTTTTTCACAGTAGTTTATTCAGGGGAAACGCTTTTTTTTTTCTATTTATAAGATACATCAATAAAACTAATTTTTGCATTTGTCAAAAATCACCTTTTTTTTCTTTATTCAGTATTCTCAGAATGGAAATATGCTTTATCTTTCAGACAAATAACCCTTCGTAAGAGGAGTACTTTTTTTTACTTTATAAGAAGAAAATCGAAGTGCAGTAAAATGGCTAGCAATGCTCTTTGTTGCACAGGATGTAAAATTTCCCTCTTCCTGAATAATGATATTATTAATTGAGCTTGGATTCTCCCCCTTTCCTCTTTTCAAGTTGCTCCCCTCTTCAAGTACTGAGATTTTATTAAAATCTCAGAGACAGGCGTGTTAAATTTTCTCATCTTTTTGTTAACAGAAGTAGTCCTAGGCAACTGAGATTGAGTACAGTTCTCAAAACCTGGAAGATGACATCAGAGAAATAGATCTTGTCTATATCTATGTTCCCAATATTAAAATTACTTTCTAGTGTATAAAATCTTTTCAAAATTCAGATTAAGTCTTATATTTAATATTTACATATATCTAATTTAACATTTGGGAAAATTGTAAATGGTTTGACTTGATCTAATTTTCCGAATTTTACCACTTTTTCATTTTACTGTCACTTGATGGTACGCACTATCCACTGGAGCCTCTGGTTTATAGAGCTGCAGGTTATACGTACGGTGGAACCACATACACACATCTTGGAATTGAGAGTTAGGGATGGGCTGTTTCCAGAAGGATTTAACTGCCCTGCACCTTCACCTGCTCCATAGCAAAGATACTACAATAGGAGATACCACTGTGAGTGAAACTCAGACCTACAAGTACAGAAACACAGCTTTGTCTCTGTGCTTTAGAAAAACCCCACTACCCAGATTTGGGGATTAATCATCCAGTTGCTAGGAATGGTATTACCACTTTAACCATGGTTGAGGTGTCCTATTTGTTATCTCAGTTCGTTTCTTGCTTTTGGAATTGCTTGGCTTATAGCTCAGGTCACGGAATATCTGCTTTTTAGAAAAAATGTATTAGTATACTTACATAGAAGCTTCTCCCCACCTCCCTCTCCATTTCTCTGCCCTTCTTTTAGCTGGTATAATCCACAGTTGGTTGATCTTCAGAACCCTGTGAAGAGATGCTGTTTTCTGTTTCCTTGAAACTGACATATGGGTTTTACAGGCTGGAGGAGTCATCAGCAGGTGCTAAAGTCACAGATATGGGATGGTGGTGATCCTGACAGTGAAGATACTAAGCAACTTGAGGGTGTGGGTAACCACGCCAGCTTTCCTTTTCACCATATTGGGAGACCTCAAGAGGAAAGCCTGGTAGTACCCACTAGACTGGAGATGTGCTGACAGATTTCAGACTGCTGTTTGAGAGCCTTTAATCTGGAGAGTTAGAGTTCAGTAGGGTTCAAAGTGAGCCTCAAAGGAACATCCTTTTTCCTAGACCTGGATAGGACCCTTCAACTCCCGATGCTACCACAAAAAGTCAGGATGGATTAGATTTATATATCTTTAAAGTTGTAGAGATAATAGTCTACAGTCTTCTTTAGGGGTTTCATTCCAGTATTTTCTCATCTCCTTCACAAGGAGAAATAACCAGCTTGACAGATTAGACCCGTTTTGTGGTCAGTCAACTAACATTAGCAAATCCAGTGTTGCTGATAGTATTTTGTCTTCTGTGCTGATCCTCAATTCCCAGAGGTTGTTTTGGTGCCCTGGGAAACCACCGTCATTCCAAATGGTCAGCTTCCCTAATATTCAGGAGGCAAGTATGGTTGTTGAAGTCCCAGAGTTGTCATATGAACCTTTGATAAAAGAAATTAAGGTGCTACAGACTCCATCCTTCAGTGTGAGCTGCCATGGAGTGAGTGGCAGGTATGCTTAGTACCTGAAGCACTTTTGCATTGCCCCCTGCCCCAACCTAAAGAGAGGGATTGGAGCTTTCTTCTTTCTACTTTTCAAGCTTCCTGCTGTTATTTTATGTCTTTTTGGTTACCACTTTTTGTTAAGTTTGTTTTCATCTAATTAAATCAGCTGGTAGTCAGAATGTAAGACTGTTGCTGAAAGAGCCCATGCCACCTTCTTCATGGATTTACCTGCTCAAGGGAGACCAGAATCTAGGACTGGTCTCCACATATTGGTAAGGGAGTCAAATCTGAGGATTTGTGTGAGTACTGAGATGTGTAGTACAGTGTGAGACCTGTGGCATCATGATGTGACCCAGAACTCACTTGGTCTCCTTGGTATCTCTAGACCAAATGAGGTAGGGCTCTTAGGCAAAGTAGGATCTGTGGGGTCTGGTTAAGTGCTTGAGTTTAGAAGCTTGGTTGGGTTAGTCACCTGGATTTGAATCTTCTCTTAATTCCCAATTGTTAACCTTTCTGTGCCTCTGGTTTTTGTGTGGGGTTTTTTTTTTTTTTTTGAGATTTTATTTATTTTAGAGAGAGTGTCCATGTTCTGGCATCAAGAGTCAGATGCTTAACTGACTGAGCCACCCTAGCACCCCTCTACCTCTGTATTTTTGTGTGTATAATGGGTATAATAAAATTACTTATCTCACAGAATTGATTTGAGAATTAAATAAATCTACTTCTCCAGTCACTTCTCCCCTTCCACCCAGGATCTTGGTGGGACATGGGCAATCTCTTGGGAAGGAATAAATAGGAGATAAAAATTAATCTTTATCTGATGTTCTTGTCAGTGCTTACTGGCATTTTCTGGTGTACAAAGCTGATTAAAATCAGAAGGATTGTATTCTGTTTCATACATTGTTATTATTCATGTGATTTTTAAACAGCTCACTTACTTTTGAGCTTATCTTCCTCATCTTTAAAATGGGAATAATGCTTCATCACTAGCCATTTTGCACATGTCCCCCTGCCTGGAAGTGTCTTTCTCCTTTCCTCCACCCCGTACTTATGTCAGGAACTCTTACACATCCTTCAAAAGCCTGTTGCATGTCATCTCCTGACCAAAGCCTTCTTTGGGGCAGGGCATCACCACCCCATCCCTGGAGAGAAAGTGTTAGGCCCTAGTACTGCTGGGGAGTGGTAATTCCTTGTCCTTACTCTAGCACATTTTATAGAAATTGTTTATTTATTTTCTCCCATTAGACTGCAAGCTCTTCCAGGGTGGAATTCATTCTTCTTTTTTTTTTTTTCTTTAACTATCCCATTGTCAGCATAATGCCTGGGACATAATAGGCCTTTAGAAAATGCCCCATTTCTCACTATGTTATCCTGAGAAGGATTTGAAATACTAGATGTGAAACTGTTTTGTAAATTCTACAGATAAACTATAAGATAATAGTATTGTTGAAAGAAAACTACATGGGTTTGTGACAGGAAGTTCATTCCTTTCAAAATCACAGTGCCAATTGAGCTTATGTTTGAACTGATGCCAAAGTTGCCGCATTAGGAAAAGGATTAAATTTTTTAAATGCTGTGAGTGCTTATTATTAGGAGATTTGAATATTGTTACCTGACTGTACTCCATGAATATTGTTACTGATTGTTCCTGACCATGGAAAAGAAAAATCTCATAATCATACCTGATACAGTGAGTGTTTTTGTCTGTCATGAAAGGTTTGAATTTTTTGGTAGTAAGGTATAAATCAAGACATTTTATTGATCATGCAATAGAATTGAGAGGGAGAGATTAAAAAGTTTATTCATGCTAAGAATTTATTACCATCAGATATTTGAAATTAGATAAGTTATTTAATAAATTAATAGAAAGATGCTAAAAGGTTTGTTCATGCTAAGAATTCATTATCCTCAAAAATTTGAAATGAATTGATGGGTTATTTAGGATTGAGGAAGAATCCATCTTTCAGATGGATAGAAATGAGAGAAAAGGGTTCTTTGTAAAAGTTCACAGAGCAGTCTGCTAATCATTTCTCTGAGGAAGACAGGAGGTAAACCTCAATGAGTTCATAGAGGCTTTTTTTTTTTTGAACTCTTTGAATAGCTTCTAAGAGGTTGTGGAACTAATGTAGCTGAAATAAAATTATCGTTTTATCCTTTAATCTTAAATACCAATCCTATTTCCTTTTTAATGTGCATTATGAAATTATTTGACAATAATATCAGATTACATGTTTTATTTACAAATAAAGTTCTATTACTTTTTAAGAGTTGCTAACAGTTTTGTTGTGTAGTTATCAATGTAGATTCAGACACGTCATGTATATTAAGAAATTTTTATGGTTTGTCTTTAGTTTTGGATGTTATTTCAGTCATCAAAAATTAGTAGCTAAAATAATACGCTTTATAACGTTATGCCAGTGTACATGCAAACATCAATGAACAATAACTGACAAATTTATTATTGTGGACTTGGTGCTAGCAATATCATTAATGACAGAATGAGTTTGGGCAAATGCATTAGCTTTGCCGACTCCCTCTTTTTGCACTTGTAAAATGAGAGTGGTCTTTAACATCCATTCTAGCAGTAAGTCTTAGTTGCTTTTTAAATTGAACCATTTGCTTTAAAACATTACATGAGATATTTTTATTTTAATGCTTAAATGTTTTTCATATGTCTGTTTTGTATAAGATGCACTGTTTGAAATATTTTTGTGAGACTTATTAAAGAAGGTTGTTTGAATCTTAATTTTTTTTATGTGACTATTAATTTATTCAGCAGTACATAATATCTAGTGTCTGTTAGGGCATTAGCCCTCTGGACTGTGAATTTAGCCTAGGCTGTGAATGGGATGAAAAAGCCCTTGCTAGTTTATCCTAAAGTCTATACTAAATAATGATTGCCTTTAGAGAATTAACTGAGGTTTAGAGCTGGAAGGTGGGGAACAAATTGCATCCCCTCATTTTACAAGCGAAGAACTTGACACTCCTTGACACTCGGGTATTTGAAGTGTTATACAGTTAATGCCTGTTCCTGTGGAGCACTAATCCATTACTATCAAAGTTCTTTCTGAAATGCTAGGTAGAATTAATTAGTCATTAGTATGAATGTTGCAGATGTACGGCATTTAATATATGAGACAATTGTATTGCCTCTGTAGTAATAAATCCAGAAGTAGTAATACATTTTCACTGTGCTATCTACACACTCTCATTTGTTCATTTTTTTTAAAGATTTTATTGATTTATTTACTTGACAGAGAGCACAAGCAGGGGGAGCAGCAGGCAGAGGGAGAGGGAAAAGCAGGCTCCTCGCTGAGCAAGGAGCTCTATGTGGGGCTTGATCCCAGGACCTGAGCTGAAGGCAGATGCTTAACTAACTGAGCCACCCAGTTACCCCTCATCTATTCCTTTTTTTTTTTTTTAAGATTGTATTTTAAAAGATTTATTTATTTATTTATTTATTTGACAGAGATCACAAGTAGGCAGAGAGACTGGCAGAGAGAGGAGGAAGCAGGCTCCCCGCTGAGCAGAGAGCCCGATACGGGGCTCGATCCCAGGACCCTGGGATCACGATCTGAGCTGAAGGCCACCCAGGTGCCCCTCTTTAAAAAGATTTTATTTATTTATTTGTCAGAGAGAGAAGGCAGAGGGAGAAGCAGGCTCCCCGCTGAGCAAGGAGTCCCATATAGGACTTGATCCCAGGATCCTATGATCATGACCTGAGCCGTTAAGCAAACGCTTAACCAACTGAGCCACCCAGGTGTCCTTTTTTAAGGACTTTGTGAAGTGGTTAGGATTAATGATGAAACTGTGCTTGTGACCTAAATGGAGATTGAGCCTGGTTGTTTACCTGTTTGTGTAATTCATGCTGTAACTCAGCTGTTTTCAGTCCTGACTGCCTATCAGTGTCACCTGTGAACTTAAAAAATTCTGGTGCCCACACTGTACTACCTACTGAATCAGAATTTCTCTGGTGGTACTTGGACATCTCTGGGTTTGAAATGTTCCATAGGGAGTGATAATGGGCCCCGAGAATGGAGAACCTCTGCTTTTGCCAGTTGAACAGAGACTAGCCACAACTACTTGAGTAGTTTAGCAACCTGCTGTGTATGACCATTTTATTTATTTATTCATTCATTCATTCATTCATGAGAGAGAGAGTGTGTGTGAGCATTGGAAGGGGGGAGGGGTAAGGGTGGAGAGAGAGAGAGAGAATTTTAAGCAGGCGTCATGCGGGACTCAATCTCACACCCTGAAATTATGACCTGAGCTGAAATCAAGAGTCAGACACTCAACTGAGCCATCCAAGAACCCCTGTGACCATTTAAAGAGTACCAGCAGAAAGTGTGGTGTGATCACAGGGAGGTTTAATTAATTTATTTTTTTAAAGATTTATTTATTTATTTGATTAGATAATACAAATACCTGGAATATAATACCTGGTACAAAACTGTGAAAAGGTGCTAAGGAGTATACATTTAAAATTGTTTTCTTACTTCTGTTGACCCTAGCTATTCCCTTTCCACAAGCAAGCAGTACTAGTTTCTTATGTATGCTTACAGAAATTATTTAAGCATTTACAAGCATAAATATATGAGTATTAGTCTCTCTTTTTCACCAACATGTAAATTGTAGCAAAATATATATGTTGTTTGCATCCTTTTTTTTTTTTTTTTTTATACTTACTGATAGTAGCTTGAAGATTTGTGGTATCTGTCTATATGGGGAGCTGCCTTTTTTTTTTTTTAACAGTTGCTTAATATTGCATCATCTGGATATACCACAGTTTATTTGACCAGGCCCCTATTGATGGACATGTAGGTATTTGCAGTTTTTGCTATTACAAACAGTACTGCAATAAATAACCTTGTTGTTAGGTCATTTTAAAAAAAGATTTTATTTTGTTTATTTATTTGACAGAGAGAGGCACAGCAAGAGAGGGAACACAAGCAGGAGGAATGGGAGAGGGAGAAGTAGGCTTCCTGCCAAGCAGGGAGCCTGATTCGGAGTTTGATCCCAGGACCCTGGGATCATGACCTGAGCCAAAGGCAGATGCTTAACAACTGAGCCACTCAGGCACCCCTGTTATGTCATATTTGATATGAGTGTATGTGTCTGTCTATAGGATCAATTCCTCAATATTAAATTGATGAATTGCTATGTATATTTTTATTTTGGGAAGACACAATTTGCTTTCCACAGAAACTGTAGCAATTTTTGCTCCCACTAGCAATGAATGAATGATCTTTCTTTGCTCACATAGTATGTATTTTATTTTTATTTTATTTTATTTTTTTTTAATTTTTTTAAAGATTTTTATTTATGTATTAGTTAGAGAGAGAGAGAGAGCGCGCGCGCGAGCACAGGCAGACAGAGAGGCAGGCAGAGGCAGAGGGAGAAGCAGGCTCCCTGCCGAGCAAGGAGCCCGACGTGGGACTCGATCCCAGGACGCTGGGATCATGACCTGAGCCAAAGGCAGCCGCTTAACCAACTGAGCCACCCAGGCGTCCCCATAGTATGTATTTTAAAATGTCTTGATCTTTACTGTTCTGATGCAAAGGAACATCTGATTTGTAGTTTTAACTTGTACTTCTTCTAAATGAGTTTGAGGATCTCTTCATATTATTTTAAAAAAATTTTTTTAAAGATTTTATTCATTTATTTGACAGAGAGAGATCACAAGTAGGCAGAAAGGCAGGCATAGAGGGAGCAGGAAGCAGGTTCCTTGCTGAGCAGTGAGCCCTGTTCGGGGCTCGATTCCAGGACCCTGAGATCATGACCTGAGCCAAAGGCAGAGGCTTAAACCATGGAGCCACCCAGGTGCCCTCTCTTCATATTTTTAGGAGCCATTTTTATTTCCATTTTTTTGGTGAACTTGTTTATTTTGTTTGTCCTTTTTTTCTTTTTCTCTGTTTGATCCTTCAGTCTTCTTACTGACTTATGGGAATGCTTTATGCAGTAAGGAAGCTAGTTATTTTTTTAGTAGAAAGATGTTTAAAAATTTAGATGCTTTGGCTGATGTCTGCATTTATTCTTGAGAAGTTGGTTGTGAGATCCAGTGAGGGCAATCAGTTTGTTGGTTTCTTCTGCTTATATAATTTCTGATGTTAGAAGAGAGATGGAAAAAGAACTCTTTGAGGAAACATAAGTGAGGATTTATAAACAGGGGTTAAGAGACAAATAGTAAGTAGATTGTGAGAGGATATTTACAGTAAATCCTGTTGACAAAAATAAAACACTGGCATGACACATATTCTGTGTCAGGTACTGTTTTAAAGCCCTTTAAACATATAAATTATTTATTTAAAAAGATTTTATTTATTTATTTGAGAGTAAAAGAGTGAGAGAGAGAGAGAGAGCACAAGACCTGGAGAGAGGCAGAGGGAGAGGGTGAGGGAGAAGCAGACTTCCTCGCTGAGCAGGGAGGCTGATGTGGGGCTGGGATCATGACCTGAGCCAAAGGCAGATGCTTAGCCAACTGAGCCACCCAGGCACCCTGGCAAATTAAGTAATGTAATCCTTATGGTAACTCTATTACATTTATTATCCACATTTTACAGGTGGGGGAACTGAGGCACAAGGTAACTAAACTAAGTAACTTGACCAAGATCAGACAGGTAGTGAGTGGTGGAGCTGTAATTCAAACTGAGCAGACTGGCTCTAGGGTCCATCTGGTTGCTCCTAATCTATATGCTATCCTGCCTCTGTTTGTTAGTGTCCAGAATATATAAAAAGTTCATGAAGATTTTTAAAAGGAAAAGGACATTAGGAAAATAAAAGATATGAACAGACATTTCACAGAAAGAGGTGAAAAAAGACCAGTAAACATAAGAAAATACTGGTCAGATTTAATAAAAATTAATCAGGGAAATGCAAATTTTAAAAAGCTGTCAGTTTGTGAAAAGAGAAAAGCTTGTTAATTTCAGTATTTGGTGGGGGTTTAGGGATATAGGTAACTTTGCCCACTCTTACTGTGAACTTAAATATGTAAAGCAGTTTTGGAGAGCATTTTGGCAAGGTCTGTTAAAAAATCGAAATGTATATTCCCCATGTGTTTCTACTGCACCCTACAGAAACACTTGGACATTTGCAAAAGAGGTATATATAAAGGTTTATAATGTTGCCCTGTTGGTGAAACAATTAGAGACAACTTAAGTGTGCATTGGAGGGAAATGGCTAAATAACAAGTTAATATAAATATTCCATAGCAGCTAAAAAGAATGAGGTGTTTCCAGAGTATGAAAGGAAAGAATGTCAAGATGTATCATTGAGTAAAAGGAGCAAGTCGTTAGAATGGTTAGAATGGTAAGAATGGGGGTGCCTGGGTGGCTCGGTGGGTTAAAGCCGCTGCCTTCAGCTCGGGTCATGATCCCAGGGTCGTGGGATCGAGCCCCACGTCAGGCTCTCTGCTCTGCGGACAGCCTGCTTTCTCCTCTGTCTCTCTCTGCCTTTCTGCCTACTTGTGATCTCTGTCTATCAAATGAATAAATAAAATCTTTAAAAAAAAGAATGGTAAGAATGGTACCTGTTTTATCTTGTTTACATGTATGTGGGAAAACACACAGAAAGATGTTTGAAAGGAGATACAACATGGTTACCTCAGTGTTGGATAAAGTGAATCAGCTTTGCATATAATGGTTTAATTTTCTATAGAGTATTTATGTATTACTATGTTATAAAAAATGACTTCATATAAAAGAATTTGATACAATTTGAGTCCAAGTTCTCTTGCTCTACTGTTGAAAATTATTCCTGTCTACAAAAATAAGGGTAGCCAAACGTTAGGCTTGGTAACATTTTGAATGTCCCTGAAAGTAAAGTCAACTTTTTGTCTTTTTTTTTTTTTTGTAACCTTTTATTTTTATAGAATTTCTAGCAAAAATTTGTAGGAGCAATATAGTGAAATCCCATATACTTTGCCTATTTTTACCAATTGTTTGTATTTGAAAAGTGACTTTAAAAAATTCAATGTTTTGTTTCAGAGGAATGAGGTAAAAAGAATAATTTTGATCCTTTAAAATATAACATTTGTGTGAGTGGTACAGAACCTCTTAGTTTTGAATTTGAACAATTTTATTTTTATTTATTTTTTTATTTTTAAAGACTTTATTTGTCAGAGAGAGGGAGAGTACAAGCAGGCAGAGTGGCAGGCAGAGGCAGAGAGAGAAGCAGGCTCCCCACTGAGCAAGGAGCCCGATGTGGGACCTTGGGATCATGACCCAGCCGAAGGCAGCGGCTTAACCGATTGAGCCACCCAGGCATCCCTGAATTTGAACAATTTTATATAAAATATTCTTAGGGGATAGGGGAAGTAGACTAATGTTTTTGAATATATTTCCTTTTTGCAAGTACTGTGTCATACTTTGCAAATTATTTCTTTTAATCTAAATTCATGAAAAAGATTGTATGCCAAAAGGTTTTTTTTGCCCAGGGTTTAAAAAGGCAGAGCCAGGTTTTGAGGTCTGTAAGTTACCGGGGTCACTGGCCGTTTGTCTACCAGTTTACCTGTCAGATGGTAATGATAACTGATGAGTATATTTCTGTTGTCAGAAAGTTGGTAATTATCCCTAAATTGGTTATGGTCTAATGTTGTGGATATTCGATAAAATTAGAATGTTGGGAATGCTATAAAATTTTACCTTTAATACTATTTAGGTGATTTACAAAAAATGTTACTTTTCTGTCTGCCTGACTATGCTCATGTGCTTTTGTCTGTGCTTGTAAATGGTTCTCCTGGAACACATAACATGCATATACTTGTACATGCACATTTGTAGGTACAACTTATTTGCATCTGGGTGCTACTTTTTTTTTTTTTAAGATTTTATTTATTTATTTGACAGACAGAGATCACAAGCAGGCAGAGAGGCAGGCAGAGTGAGAGGGAGGGGAAGCAGGCTCTCTGTTGAGCAGAGAGCCCAATGCGGGACTCGATCCTGGGATCCCGGGATCCTGACCTGAGCCGAAGGCAGAGGCCTTAACCCACTGAGCAACCCAGGCGCCGCCCCCCCCCCTTTTTTAAGTACTGGATCATAGTGAGTCCTGTTTTGCATTTGGGACCCTAGGATGCCATTATCAGAAGTAGCTACTATGTTCCATATGTGTCCTATCCGTTTGCCTTTAGTTTTACCACCACCTGGCTTTTCATTTGCTTGCCATACTGGGTTCTGTTGGTCAGCTTCGGAGACTTGCTAAGCTTCATGTAGCTGTAGGAACCATTGGCCTATCAGGAGAGATTCCTACCACATGTGCTTCGAAGTTTGGTTTGCTACTTGAGAAAGGGGCTGTAGGGAGCTTAGGAATCAGTACACATTCAAAAGTGAAACCTGAAGTAGGCAAGACAAACCACAGGAAGATCCTACCCGCAACTTGATGACGTATTTGTATAACCCATGGACACTTCCTGGCAATACCTTGCGAAACTTGCCTTTTTATGTACAGCAGTTTCCTAACTTCTTGTTCTTGACTAAACTTCAGTGAGAGGTGATTAATATGATAGCAATATAGATAACTGTATGATTTATGATAATTATCGTGCATATGGCTTGTGAAAGCAAGAGACTCCTAATTATATTCTGTAGACTTTTCCATTGAGGAGTTGCATCTTACCTCCTAGGGCATTTTTGAGGAGTTTGCCCTAGAGTTTATGCTTTAACTTTGTATGCTTTCTCAAGAATTGTACTTAAAGGGGCGCCTGGGTGGCTAAGTCAGTTGAGTGTCGAGTTCTTGATTTCAACTCAGGTCATGATCTCAGGGTCATGGCATCCAGCCCTGCATTGGGCTCCATGCTCAACAGGAAGTCTGCTTGGGATTCTCTCCCTGTGCTCCTCCACCCCATCTCTCTCTCTGTCTCTAAAATAAATAAAATAAGTCTTAAAAAGAAAAAAAATAATTGTACTTATATATTGTTGATGTTTTATAGCCACAAAGCAAGTTCTTTGCTCAGAGCATCTATGCTAACCCTCTAAACTCTGTGGGATTCCTGGAGCCCTTTGCCCAATCAGGTGCTTGCTAGTGGCATTACCCTGCTTTTAGCCATGTTGATGATTACACAGTGCTTTATTTTTACAATGAAATAGGAGTTCAGTGTTACTAAAACTATTATTCCTGATTTCTTTAACCTTCCAGGTTCCATGTTAATATTATAGTGTCTGTTGTTAAGCAGAACCAGGTTTCTGTTAGGGGTTATGCAGTGTGTCAGTTCTTTATGATTTATCAATTGAATGAGATTATAGATCTCAGGCTATAAATATATTTTAAAGATAATTTATCATTTACTGGGAGTGAGAAAAATTGCTGACAGTCTAGTTATCTGATCATGTTAATTTATGCATTGAAAAGCCTTACCATACTTGGGACGCCTGGGTGGCTCAGTTGGTTAAGCAGCTGCCTTCGGCTCAGGTCATGATCCCAGCGTCCTGGGATTGAGTCCCACATCGGGCTCCTTGCTCGGCAGGGAGCCTGCTTCTCCCTCTGCCTGCCTCTCTGTCTGCCTGTGCTCGCTCTCTCTCTCTCTCTAAAAAAAAAAAAAAACTTAAAAAAAAAAAAAAAAAAAAAAAGAAAAGCCTTACCGTACTGAGTAGGAGATATTCCAGCAGTCACCATTGCCTATTGGTACCATTTCTCATCCTGTGCCCAAATAATATCACAAATTTATAACTTCTCAGTGGTACTTTCATGGCGACAGCTAAGGAGGGAAATAGCAGCTTCATAACCTTTTTCTCCTGAGCAGTTTTTAGGCACCTTCCCCATTTTTTGTTACCATACACCTAGGGCAATCTTACATACTTTGAAGAGGGTGAATAGGAGAATCTTGAGAAGGTCAGGTGTGATTATGGCAGTTCTTCTCATGTAAGATTTCTTTATCCTATACAAAGTATTGATTAGATATATGGAAATCAAATGAATGCTAAATGGTAACGTAGCATGTTGAAAGTATTTTTTTCCTGCAATTTTCTAGTAATCACCTAGCCTCTCTGAGCCTGTTTCCTCTTCTGTAAGTTGGGAATTACAGTCTTTCTAATCTTTCAAAGGGGTTGTGAAACAATTGGATGACTTGTGTACTGCATGACTGTTATGTATGGGCTGTAACATAAGTAGTAGTGTACTGGGTAAAGTATACTTTCATAGTTTTGTTGATGAACAATTTAATTATGTGCACCTTTTATCTTGCAGAAATAAAAATTGTAAGAAACTTTGTAAGAAAATTTGAAAGACCTTACAATATGTTAACGTACAGGATTGTCTTAATTATGCATAATTAAATAGCATAACGCATTTAAAAAAAATTTTTTTTATTTGAAAGAGAGAGACACAGCGAGAGAGGGAACACAAGCAGGGTGAGCGAGAGAGGAAGATGGCAAGCCTCATGCCGAGCAGGGAGCCCGATGTGGGGCTCGATCCCAGGACCCTAAGATCATAACCTGAACAGAAGGCAGACACCCAACCGACTGAACCACCCAGGGGCCCCGGCGTAGCACATTTTAATTTTATACTAAACTTGTCAACAGTGAGACTATATATTTTCAAGTGTATTTTGGATTCATTTTCCTTCATTTTTTTGGTTATGAATATAAATGATGAAGCTTGCATATTTTTTTCATTTCCCCATCAGAAGCTCTTTTTTTTTTTTTTAAGATTTTATTTATTTATTTATTTGACAGACAGAGATCACAAGTAGGCAGAGAGGCAGGCAGAGAGAGAGGGGGAAGCAGGCTCCCCACTGAGCAGAGAGCCCACGAGGGGCTCGATCCCAGGATCCTGAGATCATGACCTGAGCCGAAGGCTGAGGCTTTAACCCACCGAGCCACTCACGTGCCCCTCCCCATTGCAAGTTCTAATCCTCTGTTCAGCTTGCTGTTCTGTTTAGAACATCATATCCTGAGGCACTCAGGACAAATTCTGTCAATTCTATCTCTGTAGTATTTCTTCCAGCTTTCTTTTCCACCCATTGCTCTTTCAGTACCTTAGTTTAGGTTCTATATCCCTGAACCATGGATCCAACCACATAGAAACTTTTAGTGACCCTTGTTGCTTATTGAAGAAAGTTAAAACTTCTTAGCTTGGCATTTCAGATTCTGTTGATTCCACCCTTTCTTTACAGTAGTCTTATCTCTTCTTATTCCCTTTTTATCTCCCTTTATGCTTTAGTCACTTTTTACTATTCACTGCCTCCTTGGAGGTGCTCCGCTTGTTCCCACCTTCAGAACTTGCTTGCATTTTGTCTTACTCCTGGAATGTCATCACTCTACCCCCAATTTCTTTCTTTTTTTTTTTTTTTTAAAGATTTTATTTATTTTTTTGACAGAGATCACAAGTAGGCAGAGAGGCAGGCAGAGAGAGAGAGAGGAGGAAACAGGTTCCTGCTGAGCAGAGAGCCTGATGCAGGGCTCCATCCCAGGACCCTGGGATCATGACCTGAGCCGAAGGCAGAGGCTTTAACCCACTGAGCCACCCAGGTGCCCCTCTACCCCCAATTTCTTTATTTTGAAAAAAAAAAAAAATCACTTGGAGGAAGTTACTTTGAAGATCGTGAAATAATGTATATGAAGGCCCTTAAAAAACATCTGCCATATATAATGTATATATAAATTTATTCAGTAAGTGGTAGCTATTATGAGTCAGCTTTATTCTCACCCCAAATAATCTCTATTTTAGGATCATCTCATTTAGGACACTGGTTTGCAGTTTCTCTTAGGGGTTAATCCATTAAGATCTGTCTTGGTTCTTAACTTTGTATCTTTTGAAATATACTTAGCTTTCAGGGTGCATTAGGATAATTTCAGAAAGGAATAGGTGTCTATTCCTTTAAGCACTGTTATATTCAGAAAGACATTAAAAGTGAAAAGGAAAGACTAGGCTTTGGAATTTTAAATTTCTGTTAAATCACCTTAATAGCCATGTAACATTTTTTTATTGTTTTTTTTTTTAATTTATAAAAGGTAACAGTAATGCTTCTAAAGGTCATTGTACACATTGAATAAGATATATATTAGTGCTATCTTGACTACTTCATAAATATTTGTCTTCTTTTCTTATTTGAGCATTGTCCTCCTCTGGGACATACACAAACACGTACAAACTTATCAGTATAAATGCATGCACACACTGCCACCCCCAACATACATATAAGCACATATGTGCAAACTCACATACATGTCTAGAAGCATATGCACCAGAATCTCTACCCCCAGCGTAGTATTTGGAATTCTAGTCCTATGTAAAATTTGTATGGTAGGATCCGTATGCTGTCTAGTGACCTTTGCATAGAACCATTGATCTTGTAAACAGAGAGTTGGCCATCTTTGTATTTTTGCTAATTTATGTTATCTTATCAGTTTTGATTCCCAGTGGTGTTTATCTTCTTGGTTTAAATTGTTTACTTTTGGCTAATGACTGAAAGCACTGTTTTCTCTAAAACACTTACTTTTCTCCCTCTTCCTTCTTTCAGATATTTGTTTAGAAGTTACTTTCTTAGTGGAATCTTCTGGACGGGGAGGGGGGGCGGCACCCCCATTTCTGTGATGATTTGTTCCTGCCTAACAATTACTAACATATCATCTTTACTCATTTATTGTCCATTTGTGTTGGCTTGCTGGGAACACAGTTTTGTCTGTTTTTCTCCCTGTTCTATCTCTGGTATTTTAGTGTAGGTACTCAGTAAATATTTGAATGTGTGAATTTCAGGATTGGTTTGTTTTCAGTATGATATCTCTGTTAACACTAAAGATTCTTACAGTTAGTGCTTTTAATAACTGTATATAGGAAACTTTTTTTTTAACCTTTGGTGCAGTTGACGTAGATCAGTTTACATCAACTGGAAAAAATATATATGCTGGTTTATAATTTGTGATGTGATATTAGAACTTCCTTTTTGTCCATGCTAAAATTCCACACACATACACGCTCAAACTTATTCATTGTCTATTACAAGCTAAGAGTGCTAAGGACTGGTTTCTTCCCTTAAGTTTGTAATTCAGTGGAGGAAAGTATAGCAGTCTCCTTTGCTGGATCCTTCTCATCTCTGCTAACTCAAAATAGTTGGAGAACTTTAAGGCTGACTTTAAATCTCTTTTCTTTCTTATCCATATTTACTCTCCTTTTGATCTTGTATAGTCTGGTGGTTTTATAAATAGTATGCACTTGCTGATGATTCCCTGATTTTACTCCAGCTAGGACTTCTTTGTCCTCTTGACATCTGCATTTGGATGTGTAATCAGCATCTCAGACTTACCATGCCTAATACAAACTCTTGCTCTCCCTCTCCCAGCAGGAGGCTCCTCTTTCTGGAAATGACATCTCTGTTCATCCAGCTGCATAGGCTGAAACTCTGAGCATTCTTCCTTAACCCCATTTTCCATCATACCCACATCCAGAATATCAGAAATCCTGTTGGCTCCATCTTCAAAAATATGTCCAGTTCACCACTTCTCTTCATGCCAGGATTGCCCCCCTGCTCTAAGTTATCTCTAATCAAGGTCACTACAGTAGTTTTCTGTCTACTTTCCTGCTTCCGCCCTTTCCCCTCTGCAGTGATTCTTCTAAAACAAAAGTTCGATCATGCCATTCTTCTGCTTAAAATCTTTCAGTAGCTTTCCATGTCACTCAGAAAAACCCAAGGTTTTCCTATTTAACCTGCTTCCTTCCTCAGCCCTACCTCATCTCTTACTGTTTCCTACATCTTCCCACTATTGTTTTACAGCCATTCTGGCCTCCTTGCTATTCCTTCAGTGTGTCAGACTGTCCTTTCTAGTGCCTTTGTATGTTTTATTCTTTCTGCCTGTTCCCTTTTTTCCCCAGATATCTATCTGCATGGCTCATTCCCTCATTGACATCTTTCAGGTATCTGCTCAAATATCTTAACAGAAAGGTCTTCCTTGATTCCCCATATAAAATAACATTGCTGTCCTCCTTTTCTTTACCCTTTGGGTCTGGCACTCCCTAACTGTCTTACCCTACTTTGTTTTCTTCCAAGGCAATAAATATTACATACTTACTGAAGAGTTTATGATGTTTGTCTCCCCATTTAGATTGTATAACAGGTACATGTGGGCAGAGACCTACTTTTATTCATTGTTGTATCTCTTGCATTTAAAGACATGCCTGGCATGTTGTAGGCACTTAATTCTATTTGTTGAGTGAAATGCAATACATGAAAGATGCAATAGGGAATAGAGTAAAGAGTGACATGACTACCTAGGAGTTGAGGGTAGACTCTACAAAAATGCCTTTAAGCAGAGCTTTTTGGAGGAAAAAAAAAACAGGTAAGAGCATTCTGTACAATGAAAATAGCACTGCAGATGTACAGAGGCATGAGAGAACACGGTGTTCAAGGAACCAAAAGTATAGTACTGTTGGAGCATAACTTGTGGGGTAAAAATTAAATAAGCAGATGAGGCCAAACATATAGTAGACAGTACCAGACCATGAAAGGTCTTCAGATCTTTATCCTGTGAGACAGGTAGTGTGGAGTCATTGAGGACTTTTGAGAAAGGGGGATATATATGTTTACATGTTAAAAAGGTAAGTGGCAACAGTGTGAAGGATGGGGATCAAAGCTAAACTCAGCATTTTATTTAACATATATGTGATGTTGCAAGGTGCATCTGATGCAGAGAAACAGTTACTTCCATGTGAATGGGCAAGAGGCTATTTTATTTTATGATTGGACAAAACCACTAATGTGTAGTGTGAAAGTTCAGTTCTTGGCATGTTTGCAGTACATCTGTGAGGGAGAAGAAATGCCCGTGGAGGTTTAGTTTATCAGTTATAATTTCAACAAGAAATGGTGTTGTTACAGTATAAAAGATACTGTGTTTGAAGGCCAGCCTCCTTTCTTCATTAAGGAGCAGTTGTTTTGTCAATAATACACCTCCTGATCTTGATTCATTGTTAAAGGAAATAGTGACAGTTATAAATATAATCAGATCTGTATGGTTTGCTGTAGGGCCAACACAGCAGCTGTCTTTGTAGGACAAATATCTGCCTTTGCATATTGTAGTACTGGCATGCACAGAACTCTTAAAATGAGGGATAAACTAAAAATACTTCCTTTTTTCATTTTCGTCATTTCAGTTGTCTTGCTCTAGTATCACATCTTAGCAATATATTGAATGTCTTGAATACTTAATAATCTTATTGCTTTAGGGTCAAGATCTGTTGTGTAAATTTAAGGATGAGATGGGAGGTACCCAACATGGGCTACCTGGTGTCAGTATTGAGAATTTGGCACTCTCAAATTCATGAATGTGGTACTGTATTATTGAGCGTGTTTTTAAAAAAACACATCCGAATACTGCAGTAGGAAATGATGAAATGTTTTCAGAGGCAGATACAACAATACAGAGAGTTAAAATCCATTTGTCTCCATTTCCCAAACCAAAGCATTTGCTTTTTGAGTATGATGTGCTATTCAGTTCATCTAATGGAACAATAATGGTAGTTTTCGGTGAGGCATTGCTTTATAATTTCTGAGTCCACGTTTGATCCAGATTGGCACATGTAGCTGAAAGATTTACCAAACTCTGATGACCAGTAATGTGAGATGGGATTTTCTAATTTGTTAGAGATAAAGGGTAAGAAAACAAACCAGTCAGGATTAGGTTACAGAATCAACTGTAGCTAGTTTAAGCAGAAGGAGATTTAGTAAAAGATTTTAGGGGTGCCTGGGTGGCTCAGTTGGTTAACCATTCAACTCTTGATCTCAGCTCAGGTCTTGATCTCAGGTTTGTGAGTTCAAGCCCCATGTTGGGCTCCACACTGGGCATGGAGCCTGCTTTAAAAAAGTTTTTTGGGGGGTTAGGGGAGGGGGTCGCCTGACTGGCTCAGTCGGTACAGCATCTGCCTTCAGCTCAGGTCATGATCCCAGGGTCCTAGGATCAAGCCCCACATTGGGCTTCTTGCTCAGCGGGAAGCCTGTTTCTCCTTGTCCTTCTGCCTGCTGCTCCCCCTGCTTGTGCTTTCTCTCTCTCTATCTCTGTCAAATAAATAAAAATCCTAAAAAAAAAGTTTTTTTAAAAAAGTGGTTTATAGAATTGTTAGAAATTCTTACTGAAGAAACAGATTCTAGTGTGAACTTTCATGAGTGAAATTTTAAAGGTACATTACAGCTGAGCTACCAAGGGAGTTACTACCTCTTTTAGGATCAGAAAGGTACCTGCAGAATTGGAAAGCTGTAAGTTTTAGCTTCTTGTCTGAGAACCTTGCCACCTCTGCTGTGATCAGGAACCTGCCACTATTAGGAAACAGCCATCAGCAAGCAGCCATCTTCATCAGTAAGCTGTCATCACTATTGCTGACTCTAGAGCCAAGCCACACCTGCCACAACCTGTATGACAGAATGGATGCCTTGTGCCCTTCTTCTTGATATCCATGAGACCTATGACTGGATAGAAGGACTTAAGAAAACACTACTGAACAAAACTTGTCTATCTCCATGGCAGTGCTTAATAGTAGCAGCAGCTTCAATACAACCTCCCTTCTCTTCTGCTCTCCAGATTTCTAGCAAGTGCATCTGACTGGTGGAATTTAAATCATATCCACAACCCTAACTACAAGAAAGACTGGGAATGTAGTTTTTAGCTTTCTAGTTTCTGTGGTACAGGAAGTCATATACCAAAGCATGTTGAAATGGATGATGACCACTGATCGACCATATCTACCACAGATAAAGATCCTGATTCTCCTTAAGGCTAGCCATTATCAAATGGTCTGTATAGATAAATTAAGAAAGATTACAAATAATACTGTCAAATATTGTGGAAAAACTTTTAAGTATTTGTTCTTCACTATATTTTTATTGTTTATAATGACGTTAAAAATGTCTAAAATTCATGCTCCACCTATGTGATGAATATAGTGGTCTGTGGATGCCAGAATTTCTTCACATTTAAAGTGTTGGTAGTGGATGAAAAGTCTGAAAAAGGGAATAACAGAACTGTTAGAGTGGGTCATTTAAACTGAGGAAAGGTTGGTGTTATCAAACACTGAAGCACAGTCAAATAATGTAGGAACTGACAGTAGTCTTTGATTTGGTGGTACTTAATATTGTTACCATTCTAGGGGAGCCTGAGTGGCTCAGTCAGTCAAGCGTCTAATTCTTGGTTTTGGCTCAGGTTATGACCTTGGGGTGGTGGTATCCAGCCTGGCCTCAAGCTCCATGGTCAGCACAGAGTCTGCTTGAGATTCTTTCTCCCTTTGCCCCTCCCCCTGCTTGCATGCACACTCGCTCTCTCTCTCAAATAAATACTAAAGAAAAAATTATTAGTGTTCTTGAACGTTCTAGTAAAGAACCAGAATCAGACGCCGAATTGTAGGTTCAGGCTGTGAGTAGGAAGGAAAGGATTGGAGCAGAGGTTATGGAATAAGTTTTCAAGGAGCAGTAGTTGTATTTCCTGCCTTCCTCCTTCCTTCCCTTCCTTCCATTAGAACATAGGGGAGACCCTATGCAAATACCACATATGAGACAAGTACAGCCTTTCAAAGTTCCTCACTTTTGTCTCTGTGTAGCTTGATGTAAAGTGTGCACTATTAAGATAATCTCTTTCTGCTTAGAGATATAATGGGTGCACCGTTTTTTAAAAAAGATTATTTATTTATTTATTTATTTGACAGGATCACAAATAGGCAGAGAGGCAGACAGAGAGGAAGGGAAGCAGGCTCCCTGCTGAGCAGAGAGCCTGATGTGGGGCTCCATCCCAGGACCCTAGGATCATGACCTGAGCTGAAGGCAGAGGCTTTAACCCACTGAGCCACCCAGGTGCCCCTGGGTGCACCATTTTTTATTAGTTCTCTAACCGTTCATTATTTCACTTTCAAATATTTTTGTATTGAGTGACAGTTAACTATTTTGATTTACATTTTTTATAAAGTGCCAGTTAATTACTATAGTTTAAAGTGTTGGTAGCTGACTTTATCAGCATATTTGTATGATTAGTGAACTGGGCATTGATTAGATGAATTCACCCTCAGTGTAGTTTATTTAAACATAGCTTAGTGACAGGTATTCGGTGAGTACAGATCATGAAAACTTTTACAGGAAATAATGTTGAATGTGTTTCATATATTACATAGACCTTATGTATTTACTTATTCTAAGTAAATATCTGATAATGGCATGTTCATTGGGTTCTGCACACAAAAAAATCCCTGTTATATCCCCCTTAAAAAGGTGGGTGGTAGAATAGGTATGCATTTATACAATGTGGTTTTCTCACAATATACTTAATGTGAATGAAATGGGAACCTGCTCAAGGGCAGTGATTTAGTGTTCCATATCCCCTCTTTAGAAATAGAGCATGTTTATTATGATTTAATTCTTAATTTGTTTACATTCTAGGCCCTTTATGGTGACCTAGTGGGATTTTGGGTTAAAAAAAAAAACACTTTGGATTAAACAGAGAAGAGACATCAAAGAAAAAAGACTTAAAGGAAAAGAAGGTTGAGAGTAATGAAAACTGAATTGGTGGACAGTGTTATGGAATGAGAGCGAGGGAATCAGATTTGGATAAGAGAAGGGACATGTAGTCTTTTAGGAAGAGGAGAATGGATAGATATAAATTCAAATAAATATTAGTTTTTCCTGTTTGGAAACTGTTTGTAAAGGCCAACCCATATTAGTCAATTTTTGAGTCATTTGAAAGATTCCTGATTCTGACTAGAGCCGAATATAGTATGTTTATTCTTTTTAAGTGGTAACTTGATTTTTAAAAAATCTCTCAGTGACAAACTTAATGAGTGTCTTGTCTTTCACTGACTTTCTCATTGTAATAAAAAATGGTTTATTGAGTTTTTCATAGGTACTTTTTAAGTTTCTGTTAGGCTTTGTTAAAATACACTGGTTTAAATGGCCTTTAGTTTTAAAGTTGATAAGCAGACAGAGACCCAAGTTTATGTAGCCCAAATTATCTTCAAGAAAGCTATGCTTAAGTGATTTGTCTGAAGCCATTTAGCCACTTAGTAATAGAGGTAAAGCAGGAATGTTAGTTTCATGATTCTTAGGGCAATGCTTATGCCAACTGCCTTGCTTTCCTAATTGAGTACACTGAAGTCTGAGTTCAGCACACATTTTTCTGTGTGCTTTTGGCCCATGAGCATCTCATAAGAACTTCAAAACTAGACTTACTAGCTTCCTTACTGGTCATTCAAGAAATATTTCTCAAGTGTCTATTGTATGACAGTCACAGTTTCAGATTTTGGTGATTAACAAGTTCTCGGGCCTCAAGAATGAGAGATGCAGAAAATAAATATGCAGAAATTACTAGTTTTAGATATAAATGCTATCAAGAAAATAGAGAAATAGAGTATGGCAGCAGGATTATCTGCTTGAGATAGAATAATCAAGGAAGGTTTCTCTGAGGAAGGTTAAGCTGAGACCTGTGGTAAGCGGAACCAGCCATGTGAAGTTGTAGGGTTAGAGCATTTCAAGCAGAAGCCCTAAGCTTGAATGAACTTGGCATGGTGATGAATGGAAAGAGGGTGAACACTGAGGAGAGTGGGAAGAAAAGAGGTTAGAGAGGAGAGGACAGTGGAGCATTGTAGACCATGAAAACAGGAATTTAGAAATGGGATTTTATTCTAAGTGAAATGGAATGGTTTTGGAGGGGACTGAATGCTCTGAAGAATATGTTTAGATGATCACTCTGGTGGAGAGTAGGTTGTAGGGGGATACCAGTGAAGGCAAGGAGAAGTGGTTGGATTTGGGATGTATTTTGGAGTTTTGCTGGGTTTACTGGATGGGGGAGGTTTGGGGAGGATGATGATAGAAAGAGAGGAAGATAATGGTAGACTGGGGGAAGAGCATGTTTTAGGGGAGGAAATCAGATGGTTTGTCTAGGACTTGTTAAATTTGAGATGCCTACTGAATATCCAAGGAGGCATTTGGATATTCATGTCTAGTGTTGAGGAGAAGAGATTAGGCCTAGAAATGCACACCTAAGAGGCATCAGGAGTTTGCCCAGGGAAAGAAGAGAAGAAGATGGTCCAGAACTGAGCCATGAAGCAGTGCAACATTTAGAGGTGAGGAGGGAAAGAAGTGGGCAGAGGTTCCAGGGATATAGGAGGAATACCAGAAATACTGTATTGGGGGAGCCAAGAAAAGGGCATTTTAAAGGAGGGATATTCATGTTCACTTTTACTTATATAGGGCCTCCAGATCAGGTATGATGAAGACAGAGAAATGGTCATTGGATTTGGCAACATGGAAAGCATTGGCATCCCTTGCTAGAGCATTTCCATGTCATCATAGAGTTAGAAGCTGACTGGGGAGAGGGTTGAAGAAGGATGGAAGGTGAGAAATTAGAGACAATGTGTCTAGAAATGATTGCTTTTGAGAAGATTGACTATGAAAGGGAGCCTAGAAATGGAATTATGCTACAAGGGAGGAGGAGTCAAGGGAGTTTTTCTCTTTCTGTGCTTTTTTAAAAATTGGGAAATAGTGAAAGCTTATTTATGTGCTGATGGGAGTGATCCACTAGTGAGGAAAAGTAATGATAAAGGAAAGGGATTAATTGTGGAGCCAAGTCCTTGAGGTGGCTGGTGATTGGGCTGGAGAGCACAAGTGGGGGCATTGCCCTTTCTCGAAGCAGGGAAACTATGATGTAATATCTCACACTCCCCTTTACACACAGCTCTTCAGTCTCACTGGACCAAGTTGATCACCTTTTTTCTCTAATCACTGGGTTTTTTTGTGTGTGTGTGCGCGCACGCTGTATCTTCCATGTTCTTTTGTATTGAATTCATCCTATATAAGGTTTAGCATGAAGCAGTGGTGGTACTTAACACCAATTTCAATTTTTGTGTCAACAGGTGAAGCAAAAAATTTATTGCCATATCTTGGACCCAACAAAATGAGAGATTGTTTCTGCACCATAAATTTGGACCAGGAAGAAGTTTATCGTACCCAAGTTGTTGAAAAGTCTTTAAGGTATGTAAAAAATTGATAAGTTATCTTTCATAGATATGTATTGATTAATAAATTTTATACAGTTTCCAGATTTCCCTCCTGCACTGTTGGGGAAATGCAGGCTGGTGCAGCCACTCTGGAAAACAGTATGGAGGTTCCTCAAAAAGTTGAAAATAAGCTACCCTGTGACCCAGCAATTGCACTACTGGGTATTTACCCTAGAGATACAAATGTAGTGATCCAAAAGGGCACATGTACCCCAGTGTTTATAGCAGCAATGTCAACAGTAGCCAAACTATGGAAAGAGCCAGGATGTCCATCAACATCATGAATGGATAAAGAAGGGTGTGTGTGTGTGTGTGTGTGTGTGTGTGTGTGTTTAATGGAATACTATGCAGCCATCGTGTGTGTCTGTTTTAATGGAATACTATGCAGCCATCAAAAACATGAAATCTTGCCAGTTGCAGCAACGTGGATGGAACTAGAGGGTATTATGCTTAGTGAAATAAGTCAGTCAGAGAAAGAGAATTATCATATGCTCTCACTGATATGAGGAATTTGAGAGGGAGGGCAGAGGGTTTTGTGGGGTAGGGAGGGAAAAATAAGTTGGGACTGGGGAGGGAGACATTAATCTCAGGAAACAAACTGAGGCTGCCGGAGGGAAGAGGGTTAGGAGGGATGGGATGGCTGGATGATGGACATTGGGGAGGGTATATGCTATGGTGAGTGCTGTGAATTGTGTAAGACTGATGATTCACAGACCTGTACCCCTGAGACAAATAATGCATTATATGTTAATAAAAAAAAATTTTTTTTTAAGTGCCTAGGGGCACTCGGCTGGTTCAGTCAGTAGAGCATGTGACTTTTTTTTTTTTTTAAGATTTTATTTATTTATTTGATAGATAAAGAGTACAAGTAGGCAGAGCAGCAGGCAGAGGGAGAGGGAGAAGCAGACTCCCCGCTTAGCAGGGAGCCCGAGGCGGGGCTCGATCCCAGGACCCTGGGATCATGACCTGAGCCAAAGGCAGAGGCTTAACCCACTGAGCCACCTAGGTGCCCCGAGCATGTGATTCTTGATCTCAGGATCGAGAGTTCAAACCCCAGTATGCATGGAGCCTACTTTAAAATAAAATAAAATGGGGTGCCTGGGTGGCTCAGTGGGTTAAAACCTCTGCCTTCAGCTCAGATCATGATCCCAGGGTCCTGGGATTGAATGCCACATCCGGCTCTCTACTCAGCAGGGAGCCTGCTTCCACCTCTCTCTGTCTCTGCCTGCCTCTCTGCCTACGTGTGATCTCTGTCTGTCCAATAAATAAATAAGATTTTTTTTTGTTAAAGAACTATTCTGGCTCTTAGGACAGTTCTTACATTTAGCCAATTAATATCTATAAAATGGAGAACCTACTGTATGCCAAGAGCTTGTTGGGTGCTTTTTAGTCATACATCCTTGAGAGCAAGATAGATGCAGTGCTTGCTTTCATGTGGCTTTTCATTGCCTCAAAATATACCTTCCTTTTAATTGTTGCTAATTCTGTCCCTTGGATTTCTGGAGAACACCTCAAACCATATTTGACATGACATCGTTGAAGTTTTTGAAAACAACTATCATATACTTCAGTTTGTTCTCTAGGTAAATTTTGCTTATTCATTTGAACTTTTCTCAGAGTACATCATTGTTTTATTTCTCTTGAGAATAAATTATTTCTTAAAGTTATACAAGTCACTGAACTAAGTAGGGCATTGTAAGGGAATGGATTCTTGGGAAAATTTCTCATCTTTTGAAAGTATAATAGCACTCAGCATCCTAGTAAATTCTAATTCATAAAATTGGAGTGTGCCACCTCTGCCCTGTAATAGTGTTTGTGGACATAATTTTAGCACAGAGCTGTGCTGGCAGGATGTGGTCTTGATCAGAGATAAGAGTCAGAACAAGGGAGTGGGGAGTTGTTGGAATGAACATGTGGTGGATGAAGTACTGAGTGTCATGACTCCTTTAAATTGCGTTTTGGGAATTTATTTTTTGATGCTCTTTTTCTCATAATCTTTTTTCATTACATTTCCCCTTTTTTCTTCTCCCTCTGGAGCTTTTCCCTTTGTGTCTTTTTTGTCAGTGTTTGTAATTTTGAATGTCTATAGTGCTCTTCAGAGGAAAGACATTGTATAAAGCTGAAAATACTCAGTAGCCCCCCAAAATTTGAAGTAGTACACTTCACATCTTTAGTCATAAATCACCTGTCCCTGTTTTTTAGAATTCTGTTGTTACTTATATGTTATATATGATGAAACTGAGTCACCAAAAGGCTGAATAGTTTGTGCATATAATATAGGAAGTTAGGAGCAAAACAGAGATTGGAACCTGAAACTGTCTCAATCTCAGTTTGTTACTCAATGTACACTGATACCATATCGCACAAAAATCAGTGCTATACAAAGCTAGTAATTGTCCATAAATTGAATACATGTGGTAGTTTCTAATATGTAGCTTTGTAAATTAGTGACTAAAATTAGCTTACTTTTTCTTTTTTAAACCCTTGCTTTTCTAGATATTTGTGTTGGGAAAAGATGGTGAAAATAATAATTCTTACCCATCTTAAGTTATTTTTTTTAGATACTTAGCAACTTGGAAGATATTTTAAGATTAACCATGGTTATCTTAGGTTATAGTTAGATAGGTGCTTCTTGGATTCTAGGTTCCCCCTAGCACTTTTCCTTGCAGAATAAGGTGAAAGAGTATGCCTTGCTAACCTGGCTTTCATGTCAGTATTTTCTTCCCTTAATGTGGTAAGCTGTCAAGTCAGTAGATAACCATTTAAGTCTTTATGGGTTCTGGATATTACAGTTTTTATAGGTAGTCCAGATATAGAGTTTTCATAACGGGTAAGGAAGGGTAACATATGGAATCTATAGCTTTAAATTTTTATCTCAAATCCTTTTAAAAAGTGAGTGATATATAAACAAACTGAGAAACAGCAATACTGCTCATGCCCAGTGTTTTTCTTCCCCATGCCAGGAATTTCCTTAGGAGTCATATGCATGATCATATGTCAATGATAGCAATAGGATGTTGTTTTTAAAACTGTGTAAGTCTTGTCATTGCTCCTTACCAACCTACAGAAAAGTTTTCTTCAGATGGGTTGATTAGTTAATTAAATAAATAAAGATGTGGGCACCCAGTTGTGGGGGAATAGGTTGTCGACATTGTGGTGATGTAGTGATCCAGATGACTTAGTGAATAATTCTGTAGTGTTCTCACTTGGTTTTAGAATGTGTTTTTAAGATAATATTTGAGGGGTGCCTGGGTGGCTCAGTGGGTTAAAGCCTCTGCCTTTGGCTTGGGTCATGGTCCCGGGGTTCTGGGATCGAGCCCCATGTTGGGCTCTTTGCTCAGAGGGGAGCCTGCTTCCTCCTCTCTCTCTCTGCCTGCCTCTCTGTCTACTTGTCATTTCTGTCTGTCAAATAAAAAATAAAATAAAATAAAATAATATTTGAGGCATATCTGGGTGGCAGTCAGTTAGGTGTCCGACTCTTGGTTTTGGCTCAAGTTGTGGTCTTAGAGTGGTGAGATTGAGCCCGGTGGCCAGCTCCATGCTCAGCATGGAGTCTGCTTAAGACCATTTCTACCTCTCCGTCTGCCCCCACCCTCAAATAAATAAGTTTAAAAAAATAAAAATAATATGTGAATATGTACATGTGATATATAAAGGAAATTCTCCATTTTCTAATTGTTTTAAAATGATGCAAAGGAGAAAAATGCTTAAACATGTCATGTCTTTGCTTAATAGTTGTTTTTGTGTCAATTTTTATGTTGAGATTAATTAGGGGACTCTGGTTATTTTGATAGACCAACTTTTTTTTTTTTTTAAGGTTTTATTTATTTATTTATTAGAGTGCACATGGGGAGAGAGTTAGGGAGAGAATCTGGAATAGACTCCATGCTGATCATGAAGCCTGGAGCCCTGTGCTGGGCTCTATCCTATGACCCTACATCATGACCTGAGCCAAAACTGAGAGTCGTGGGATGCTTAACCCGCTCAGTCACCCAAGTGCCCCATTGACTGACAAACTTTTCAAAGTTTATTTTGATTACATTTGAAGCAAAAAATACATTGACAAAAGTTGACCAGGCATTAGAAACAACTAAAAGCTCAGTCATCTGTTTTTTGGACAATTAGAAATAACTTCTGTAAGGGTATTTTTCTTTGCATTTCAGCTTGTTTTTAAGTGGACACATCCTAAAGAGATTGCATTTTATGGTGACACTTTCAAAGTATCATTTAGTTCTTTAAACATTCTTAGGAAAGAGGTGCTGTTAACAAAAGATATTTACTAGCACTTTAGAGATTCATGTCTTCATAGAATCTAAACATCAAAATACATTCTTAAACATCTAAAAATGAGTTGTTTCATAGGAAAAAATCTTAGCTTGGGCGTAGGCAAGGATTTCTTACTCAGGATGCAGAAATCACTAGTCATAAAAGAGGAAAATTGATAAACTGGATTTCATCAAAATCAGAGCCTTTTGCTCTTCAGCAGACACTGTCAAGAAAATGAAACAGCAAGACACAGCTGGGAGAAAATATTCTGACAAAGGACTTGCATCTAGAATTTATTTAAAAACAAAAATAAAACCAGTAAGAAGAAAGATAGCCAATTTAAAAAAGTGGCAGGAAAAATGAACAGATATTTCCCAAAAGAATACATATACAAATGACCAGCAAGCACATGAAAAAATCTTCATCAATCATCAAGGAAATGCAGTTTAAAATCATTTCTGTCATTATAGATTCTTGAACATAATGTATCATGATCAAAATCAGATCAGTGGGGACGCCTGGGTGGCTCAGTTGGTTAAGTGGCTGCCTTCGGCTCAGGTCATGATCCCAGCGTCCTGGGATCGAGTCCCACATCGGGCTCCTTGCTCGCCGGGGAGCCTGCTTCTCCCTCTGCCTCTGCCTCTGCCTGCCTCTCTGTCTGCCTGTGCTTGCTCTCTCTCTCTCTATAACAAATAAATAAAAATTTAAAAAAAAATCAGATCACTGGTTCCTTTGACAGTATGGAGGAGATTTCACAAGGGAACTGTCAGGGGAGTAGAAATGTTCTGTATCTTGATTGGGGTAGAGATTACACAGATGTAAAAATTTATGTCACATTCAGTAAAATGGCTAATTTTAAAGACTTTCAGTAGCAGAAGTTGACGATGATATGGAATAACTAGAGCTCTCCTGCACTGCTGGTAAAAGCATAAATGGTACACATTTGTTTGGTGTACAAATGTTGGAAAACAGTTTGACAGTTTCTTACAAATTAAAAATTCACTTTCCTTTTATTTTTTTATTTTTTAAAGATTTTATTTATTTGAGAGAGCGAGAGAAAGAGCACTAGAAGGGTGAAGGGTGGGGTGGTGGCAGAGGGAGAAGCAGGTTCTCTGCTGAGCAGGGAGCCCGACTTGGGACCCTGGGATCGTGACCTAGATGAATGCAGACAGTGAACCAGTGTTGCCTGACACTGTCGCCTGAGCCACCCAGGCGTCCCTCACCTACCTTTTAACTTAGCAATTCCACTCTTTTAGTTACCTACCCAAAAGAATTGAAAACAAATATTCAGAAAAAGCCTTGTATAAACATATTTATAGCAATTTTATTATATTTAATACCCCAAACCAGAAACATGACTACTAGGAGAAGAGATTGTAGAATATTCATGAATGGAATGTTATGCAGCAATTAAAACAACTGTTTATATACACAGCAAAATGGAAAAGTCTCATGGTTGTTAAGCTGAGTGAAGAAGCTAGGCACAAGAGTACCTACTATTTAACAGATCTGAATAGTAGAAATGAGATCGCTAGTTGCCTGTGGTGGGCATGGCAGGGTAACTGGACAGTAGTATAAGGGAACTTTATGGGGAGATAGAAATGTTACTATATCTTGGTTGGGATAGAAGCAACACAGGTTTATAAATTTATCAAATTGTTAACCTCTATACTTCATTTTTTTTTTTTTTTTACGATTTTATTTATTTATTTTAGAGAGCATACACATGAGTAAGCAAGGGGAGAGGCAAAAGGAGAGAGACTCTCAAGTAGGCTCCACACCCAGCTCCTGAGCCTGATGCAGGCTGATCTCATGACCTGGAGATCGTAATGTGAGCATAAACCAAGACTGATGCTCAACTGACTGAGCCACCCAGGCACTCCAGTCATTTAAATTAGATTTTATTGCATGTATCTTATACCTTAATAAAGTTGATTTTTTAAAAACCTGTTTTTTTAAGACCTGTTTTAATTTCTTAAAAATATTTTAAAATAATGCTTTATGTAACATTACCCATTTGTGTTATGTATTATTGTGATTAATGTAGCTATACATATTTCTGAGATGATGATGGTGTGAATGACACTGTTCTGAGCTCTCATTTGTGTCCACTTTAGGTGAATATGACCCCAGGGAATAACTGGGTCTTCTGTTACTTAGGACTCCTGAAAAACTGTTCAGAGCTTAACTTGGTAGTTGAGGTCCTCTCAGAGTTCACCTTAGTTTGTACAGGATTTAGCTGAAATAGCCTAGAGAATAATTGTGGAGCTTTTGAAACTGTTCCCTATGGTGTTTTAGTCTGTGATTTATTTCATTGAAAATACTATATGAAGAAACTGTCAGATTTAAATTTAATAAGCTTTCTTCTTTTCTCTCTAGCCCATTTTTCAGTGAAGAATTTTACTTTGAGATTCCAAGAACTTTCCAGTATTTGTCTTTCTATGTTTACGATAAGAATGTTTTACAAAGAGATCTTCGTATAGGTATGTACTATTCATAATTATCTTTAATCACAGCATTGGTGTTTATATTCATTCTTTCACTAAGTATAAAGTGTAGAAAACAGAATAATACATGCTCAACATTTCTAATCCTTTTCTCGAGTCTTCAAGTTCATTTGTGAATCTTATTTTTAATTTGTATGCTCAGATTCAGTAACACTTTGGAAGTGTCTTGACTGATCTCTCCCCGCCCCCATCATGGTGTCATATTCATGTTTCCAAAGTACCTGTTGGGGCATTTTCCATAGTACTCTTTACACTCGTTCATCAGTTTGTTGTTCTGGACTCCCTAGTTGAACATGGTATTTATGAAGGTAGAGATTATCACTCAGAGAGTGCCTTACATTTAATAGATGTTTGGTAAGTATTTGCTGAATGGTTTAAAGAGTGTTTTTACCAAAGATCACAGTGTTTGATCCCCCAAAGAACATTTATTTTTCAAATTTTCTGATCGAAGTAATAAATTGCTTTAATCTAGACATGTGTTTTTCTCGCTGGCTGTGTTGGTGACCATTAACTCTGTTTCTTAAATAATTATCTAAGGCTGGGGTGTGACCTGTGGGCGTGGAGTAGAACATAGGGAAATGGACATGTATGTGTCACATTCCTGGTCTTTGCTCCAGTGTCTAGATTTTAATAAAATGTGGTAAAGGTCTATAATTTACATGCTTTATCCTCTCACCTTTTAGTGTCATGAATTTTGTCATTTCTATCTCTCTCTCTTCTGATTTGAAATATACTTAAGTCTTCCACAGTTTAGATGATTAAGCTTTATTTGACTTTGTCCTCTTAACTGCCACCTAATTGGTATCTGATTTTGCTCCTGAACTCCTTAAGTAGTTTGTTTTCTTCTTCTGCTTACTGATTCTTTCTTTTTAAAGCACCAAAGTCTTGCTTATACATTTTTCTGACTAGCCTTTTTTGAAGTTTGTCAGAATTGTTTTATTTTATTTTATTTTTTAAAGATTTTATTTATTTATCTGACAGAGATCACAAGCAGGCATAGAGGGAGGCAGAGGGGCAGGGGAAGCAGGCTCCCCACTAGCAGAGAGCCCCATGCTGGGCTCAATCCGAGAACCCTGGGATCATGACCTGAGCGGAAGGCAGAGGCTTTAACCCACTTTGCCACCCAGGTGCGCCTGTCAGAATCATTTTAGAGGAAATCAAATAACCTTTAAAAACTGTAGAGGCACCTGGGTGGCTCAGTGGGTTAAGCCTCTGCCTTCGGCTCAGGTCATGATCCCAGGGTCCTGGGATCAAGCCCTGCATCGGGCCCTCTGCTCGGCAGGGAGCCTGCTTCCTCCTCTCTCTCTCTGCCTGCCTCTCTGCCTACTTGTGATCTCTGTCAAATAAATAAATAAAACCTTTTAAAAAAAAATAAATAAAAACTGTATATATTTTTTCAATTCTAAAACTATTAGAAGTTCTTAGTGGGGCGCCTGGCTGGCTCAGTGGGTTAAAACCTCTGCCTTCAGCTCAGGTCTTGATCCCAGGGTCCTGGGATCGAGCCCCATGTCGGGCTCTCTGCTCCACAGGGAGCCTGCTTCCCCCTCTCTGCCTGCTTCTCTGCCTACTTGTATCTCTGTCTGTCAAATAAATAAAATCTTAAAAAAAAGAAAAAGTTATTAGTGATTAGGGGTGCCTGGGTGGCTCAGTGGGGTAAAGCCTCTGCCTTTGGCCCAGGTCAAGATCCCAGGGTCCTGGGATTGAGCCCCAAGTCGGGCTCTCTGCACTGCGGGGAGCCTGCTTCCTCCTCTCTCTCTCTGCCTACTTGTGATCTCTGTGTGTCCAGTAAATAAATAAATAAATAAATAAATAAATAAAAGATGTTCTAGTGACTAGTAGTGACTGTGCACAAAAATAACTACAGTTAATAATTTATGTATTTCTTTCCATTCTTTATGCATTTGTATTATTACATTGTACTATTCAGTCTTTTCCCTTTTTTTTCATCTAATGATCCTGTTCCTCTATCATAGTATTTTTCAAAAATACTTGTTAAATAATAGCCTTTGAAAAGAAGTGTATTATTTGAGCTACTTATTTGTTGGTGAACAATTATGTTTTGAGATTTTTGGTACTCTTACTGGTATTGCTATGAACATTCTTCGCAAGATGTTCATACACTTTTGCATGTCTCTTTTTCTTAGAATAAATTCCTAGAAGTAAAAATACTGAGTTAAAGGGTATGAATAATTTTTAACATTTCTTCTCTATTTTTTACACTGGCCCTCAGAAATACTTTACTAATTTAAATTCCCCCAAACATGGCAAGGGCATAACCATTTTGCCATAACCTGGTTATTCTTGGATACTAGCATTGAAAAATTTTTTTTGCAGTTTGATAGGTGAAAAATAGTATTTTTTTAACTTGTCTTTTTCTGATTATCAGTGAACTTGAGGAATTTTTCATATGTTTATTAGTCTTTTACATTTTTCTTCTATGAACTAGTTTTTCATTCTTATGTCCATTTTTCATTTGGGTGGATTTTGTTGTATTGCATACTTATTTGTTAAATATGTTAACTTTTGTCAGCTGTATACATAACAAGTATTTTTTTCTTCGTCACAAAAGGCATTTTCGGTAGTATTGAATCTTTATCTCCCTCTCTGTCAGTTTTGACTCTTTTGATTGCTTATTTAACTTGTTGAAAGCCAAGGAAAATACAGTTTAATAACTTTATATTTTCCTAGTTGTCTTTCTTCTTTTGACTTTTTATTTATATGCAGACTTTTGTCTCTTTAGAAAACCCTCAATTATGAATCACCCCTGAGGCCCTCAAGTCAATTAAACAACCATTTACAAACACTTCTGTGTAGCATATAAAGGATGGGAATACTAAAATGAATAAGATTCATGTTATTCCCAGGCTATCAAAGAGGCACACTTGTACTCTAATTCTAATTTGTTATAATTGGATCTGTGCTGGAGGTCTGAACAGTATTTGGGAGCACAGAGAACAGGTGGAGGATTAACAGACTATGTATACTTAGGAAAAGGAGGAAATTTCCAGGTAAAAGGGATTAGCAGAATTAGAGGAGAAAAATGTTCATGGTGTATCTGCTGGAATATATAATATTAGGAAGAGGGCAGTAGAAATGAAGCAGGGAATATAAGTTGGAGACAATTTGTGATGGACCCTAAAAGTTGTCTAAGGACAGTAGTGCTGAGCCTTTTAAGAATGAGAAACCTCTTAAAAATTATGTGTAACTATATATACATGAATACTTTCATGGTTTAACAAGTTCTGTGTCATACAGTGGTAACTGCCAAGTCCAAACTCAGTGTCTGTAGATTACATATGTAAAATGTATATATTTGTAATTATATATAACTATATATATTCTTTTAAACTATATGTACACATACTTTACGTATGTAATCTGTAGTTTACGGTTTAGAGAGATTAGAGTCAGGGAGGATATTACCAAATGAGATGCAAAGGGCAATAGCAGTTTGAATGCAAATGAAGGAATATACTTCAGTGGAGGAGCTGCAGGTATGCTTTAGGGACTATAAGGGGAGAAGGGGATGGAAGAAAGGAAAGAGTTAAAAATAGTCTTGTTTCTATGGCTGTCATTAACTGGGATAAAAAAAAACAGCACAACCATTCAGCTTTGAATGGGGGGCGAGAAGATGAGAAGAGGAGAGGATGACTTTGATTTCAAACAAGTTTAACTTGTATTACTTGGGGAACATCTTGGTTGACTGTTAGAAATACAGATCTGAGGCTTAGAAGAGTAGGAGAGGTGAATTTGAGAGTCGTCAGCATTAAGTGATACTTGAAACCTCTGCTGGAATGAATGAAATTGCCCTAGGAACAGATAAGGAAAATGCCAGGAAAATGAGGCTTCAGTGAAGGCTGATAAAGTTTATTAGGAGGGTAGGAAGGGAGGAGAGATTAGTATCTCAGAAAGCCAGGAGATCTTTTAATGTCAACAGCTAGAAAGAGATAGAGCAGGGTAAGAATTGGATAAAGGCTCTTGGTGATTATGATTGACCCTTGAGAGTGTGTCTCTCTGATTATCATGTCTTCTAAAGAAAATGTTTTGTAATTTTCATTGTTTGCATATAATGTTATAGTCATCAATACAGTATTTGTTGAAAAGGCCTTTGGTTGAGATTTATTGTTTTGATTTCCAAAAATTCCCCTGTGCATTGCTTTTTGTTTTTAAGTAAAAGTCAGTCGTACTTTAAATGAAAAAATTCTAAGTATCAATTCTTTTTTTAAAATACTGTATTTAAAAAAATAAATAAAATATTGTATTTATTATTTGAGAGAGAGAAAGAGAGCACAAGTAGGGAGGTGGGGTAAAGGGGCAGAGGCAGAGAGAGAAGCAGACTCCCTGTTGACCTGAGCTGAAGGCAACTGCTTAACTGACTGAGCCTCTAAGTAAAAATCTGGTTTTTGTGGAGTGGTAGCAGAAAGCCATAATTTGGTGTGAGAACTTTTGTTTGGAAATAAGTTTACTTTCATTAAGAGAGAAAATATCTGCATTTAATAGCAGTTTTTTTTCCCTTTTACACATGGGAAACTCAAAGTAAACTCAATTTGTATGTACCCTTTAAAGTTGAAAAATGGTTTTCATTTATGGATTTTTATGTTTTTGTAATTTAGCATCTTCTTTTGTCATTAACTCATAAAGTTGGGTTGTTGCTTTTTTAAAAAAAAATTTGAGCTATTGAAAATTGGGTTCAGTCGATTATTTTGTAACTCTTAGTTGCCAAGTTGTAGATTAAACAGTGCCGTATCATTTTCTGAAAGTGAAATTTGAACTTGAGAGAACATCTTTCCAACTTAAGAAGATCTAGGAATGTGCGCTGGAAATACAGTTTTAAATATTCATCATCATTAGCCATCAGGGAAATTGAAACCAAAACCACACTGAGATACCACATTATGCCAATTAGAATGGCCAAAATTAACAGGACAGGAAACAACAAGTGTTGGAGAGGATGTGGAGAAAGGGAATCCTCTTACACTGTTGGTGGGAATGCAGATTGGTGCAGCCACTTTGGAAAACAGTGTGGAGATTCCTTAAAAGATTAAAAATAGAGGTACCCTATGACCCTGCAGTTGTACTACTGGGTATTTACCCCAAAGATACAGATGTAGTGAAAGGAAGGGCCATATGTACCCCAGTGTTCATAGCAGCAATGTCCACAATCACCAAACTGCAAAGAACCAAGATGCCCTTCAGCAGACGAATGGATAAAGAAGGTCTGGTCCATATATACAATGGAATATTACACAGCCATCAGAAATGATGAATACTCAACTTTTGTATCAGCATGGACGGAACTGGAGGAGATTATGCTGAGTGAAATAAGCAGAGAAAGTCAGTTATCATATGGTTTCACTTACTTATGGAGCATAAGGAATAACATGGAGGATGTTAGGAGAAGGAAAGGAAAAGTGAATTGGGATAAATCAGAGGGGGAGGCAAACCATGAGAGACTGTGAACTCTTGAGAAACAAACTAAGGGTTTTGAAGGGAAGGGAGGGTGGGGGAATGGGTGAGCCTGGTGGTGGGTATTGAGGAGGGCATGTATTACATGGAGCAGTGGTGTGGTGCGTAAACAATGAATCTTGGAACACTGAAAAAAAAATAAAAAATATAGTTTTTTAAAATATTTGATTTATTTATTTGACAGAGATCACAAGTAGGCAGAGAGGCAGGCAGAGAGAGGGGGGAAGCAGGCTCCTTGCTGAGCAGAGAGCCTGATGTGGGGCTCGATCCCAGGACCCTGAGACCATGACCTGAGCTGAAGGCAGAGGTTTAACCCACTGAGCCACCCAGGCACCTCAAAAATAATATAGTTTTAAGAACTTGTTTTTAATTTTTTTTAAAGATTTATTTATTTATTTATTTATTTGACAGATCACAAGAAGGGAGAGAGGCAGATAGAGAGAGAGGGGGAAGCAGGCTCCCCGCTGAGCAGAGAGCCTGATGTGGGGCTCAATCCCAGGACCCTGAGATTATGACCTGAGCCAAAGGCAGAGGCTTAACCCACTGAGCCACCCAGGCACCCCTGTTTTTAATTTTTAATTGAATAAGTAATATATGAATTCTTTTCTTTTTGTTGTGATATTACAGATAATCCTAATTAATTTTGACTACTGACTCCCTCCCTTTTCTAGAAGTAATAACAATATGGGACATAATATTTTATATGAGGCATCTTCATATGTCAGGTAGTTAGTGAAAACCTGATGATGGATCGTTAAAAACTCAAGACCTAGGAACTATGCAATAAAAAGATAGGAAATGGGGCACCTGGGTGGCTCAATGGGTTAAGCCTCTGCCTTCGGCTCAGGTCATGATCCCAGGGTCCTGGGATTGAGCCCCGCATCGGGCCCTCTGCTAGGCAGGGAGCCTGCTTCCTCCTCTCTCTCTCTGCCTGCCTCTCTGCCTACTTGTGATCTCTGTCTGTCAAATAAATAAATAAAATCTTTTAAAAAAAAGATAGGAAGTTGCAAAAATAAAGTTTTAAAAGTATTTTACTGAATGACATATTGTCCCAAGGTAGAGTGTCTTCTCTTGAAAGAAAAAGAGAAGAGAAAAACTTTATATAGGAATGTATTTCTGTTTCAGTGAGACTAATAATGTGAAAATTAAAACATACATTTTACTTTATGTGTATTTTCTAGATATTTTAGTTTAATAGAGACACACTCTCTCAGACAACTAAACTGTGGTTATCTTAGTAGACTTGGCAAATTTTTTCTTTACCTTTGGTTCATAACAGTGTAAGAGAATTTCACTAGGGTATCAGAGACCTGAATTCCATTCATGACTCTGTCATTTAATAGCTGTGTGACCTTAAACACATAACTTTATCTTGTTAGGCCTGGTATATCTATAAAATAAGGCTGAGTTTAAGATTGCTAAGGTCTTTTCCAACTCCTTGATTTGCAATTTTGCTGGCATTTAGCTCTGAAGTCAAACCTATTGTTTAAAAATTGCCTGAGACTACACTTTCATATCTCTTTGCATAGGGTCGGTATCAGTTATCTATTGCTACATAATAAACCATTCCAGTACTTGGTGGCTTAATACATTAACCATTTATTTGGCCTGAGGGTTGTCACTTTGGGCTGAGCTCACCTGGTCTCACCTGGGGTCACCAATGTACAGTTATCTGGGAGATTGACTGGACTGAATGGCCTGCCTCCTGTGTCTGATGGCTGGTGTGGCTCTTGTCTGGGTCTTCCTTTCCACAAGATATTGGTATTTTAAGAGGCTGAACCCTACCGCACAGGTGTACATTAAGATTCTACTTGCATCACATTTGCTGATATCCCATTTGGCAAAAGCAAATGACATGGTCAAACCCAGAGTCTGTGGTAGAGGGGACCACACAGTGGCATAGACCAAGGAGGTGTGATTTATTGGAGACCATTGATATAGTCGACTGCTACCACAGAGAACAAAAGGTATCTACCTAAACTCTATGTCCTAAGTCATCAAGAGTTTTGCTGTTGACTGAACTGCTGTTGTTGACTATCTGCCAGACTTTATTTGTCTTCTGGTCCTTTTTCATCCTGTATAGGCAGTTATGGTTGTCACTGCTTTTATCTGCTCTTTCAGCCATTTCTCCTAATGTCCACATGGGAACAGGACTGTCAAGATTTGCAAGTTGGTGATCTGTATCAGGATGAAATTTCCACGGATATGTCGTATCTAAAAATGGGGCCCAAATATAACACAGCTTTTACAGATGGCAAAAAAATTCTGCTTAGAAGTGGTGCTGGAAAGCTGAGAATACTTTTTTTTTTTTACTTAGAGACCAACAGAGATGGTTTCTGTGCCCACAGTTCCTTCATTTCTTATGGTGTTTCTTCTCCTTGCCTTATTTTAAGGAACCAATACAGCATCTGGTGTGTGTATGTGTATGTATTTATGTTCCGTCTAAGCTCTTTCTGTCTGAGTTTGTCAGGACAGTGGGGAAATGAGAGAGTACCTTTAAATTGTTGGGTAGTTTGTTCCTGGGAGGTTTTGTTGCTGTTGTTGTGTTTGTGTTTTTGTTTTTGTTTGTTTGTTTTTAGTAGTTGATTTCATGGCCACTAAATAATGATTTAACTTTGTTCAAAATAGTAAACACTAAACTATCTTTGGGACCATTAGAGGCACAAAATTATGCAGCTTATCAGAGAAGGGTTTCCCTCTGAGAAGACAAGAACCATTCAACTATTCCATGATAGCAAGTACCATGGATGCATGAGATCTGAAATAGGCTTCTGGGAATTTTTAACCTATGAACTAAGAGAGGATTCTCTTTTGGGAAAGGCATCTGTGATAGAGAATATGTATATCCAGTGATATGAGTTGTGAGTCATAAATGGAATAGATAGATTCCTACTCTAGGTTTTAGAGGCATGACTGGTGAAGTATATTTTGGTTAGGGGAGTCTGGAAATCACATGAACATTTAAAGCACTGTGCCATTGTGATTAGTTGTTGAATGAGTAAATGAATCAATCAAACCAGTAAACTTCCAAATAAACTTTTAAATTTAATTTAATTTTTTTTTAAATATTTTATTTATTTATTTGTTACAGAGAGAGAGAGAGCAAGCAAAGGCAGACAGAGAGGCAGGCAGAGGCAGAGGGAGAAGCAGGCTCCCCGGCGAGCAAGGAACCCGATGTGGGACTCGATCCCAAGACGCTGGGATCATGACCTGAGCCGAAGGCAGCCGCCTAACCAACTGAGCCACCCAGGCGTCCCATAATTTAATTTAATTTTTTAAAGATTTTTATTTATTTATTCGACAGAGATCAAAAGCAGGCAGGGGGTGGGGAGGCAGGCTCCCTGCTGAGCAGAGATCCCAATATGGGGCTCAATCCCAGGACTGGGATCATGATCTGAGCTGAAGGCAGAGGCTTTAACTCACTGAGCCACCCAGATGCCCCCAAACTTTTTTTTTTTTTTTTTAAGATTTTAATTATTTATTTGACAGAGAGAGAGATCACAAGTAGCCAGAGAGGCAGACAGAGAGAGGGTGGGAAGCGGGCTCTCTGCTGAGCAGAGAGCTTGATGCCGGGCTCAATCCCAGGATCCTGAGATCATCACCTGAGCCGAAGGCAGAGGCTTAACCCACTGAGCCACCCATTCGCCCCCCCAAATAAACTTTTTTGAAAATCCTGTTTTTTAAGTTGGAGCTTGCTTGGTGATACTTACAAATATCAACACATATACACACATATATATTTGCATATATATTCATAAATTATGTATAAATCTAAAAATCCTGGAAATTGTAGAATAGGGCTCTTAACCAGGAATCTGCCAGTGAGTTTCTGGATGGTGAGTAAACTCTTAAAATTATATGCCAGATAACATCTGTGCATTTTTCCGGGGAGAGAACACAAACGATGCATAGATATCAAGATTCTTAAAGGGGGAAATGAGCTGTTCTTGAAATGCGAGAACTTCAGCTATGGGATTTATAGATCTATTTCTGTAGGTACATGTGTGCATATATATGTATCAAACTGTTACACATTGCCTTAATGTTTATACCTGGAATCAGTGGTAAATGGAACCGCTTGAAAGAATTATATTAATCATGATCCATTGTGATATGAGATATTTAATACTTCGTCATATTCTGTATCCTAAGCCATTCCTGGTATTGTATTGATTTGTCAGGGATTTGATAAAATCTGTAGGTAAAATGTATCAAGAGATATGTACGATTTGACTCTTAACCTAAACTTCTTCAACAGTAGAAAGAATATTTGGGTGTTACAGTTAGTACCGAAATCCTGTACTTGGCTTTTAGTCTATATTTGGTACTGGAAGAATTTCTGTTTTCCCATCATTTTGTATCTTAAATTTAACCAAACAAAAGCTGAAGCATAGTATTCTCATGATGCCGTTTCTTAACAAAATTTGGATGAATTATAATTCCATATATTCACAAGATTTTGGCCTTTACATTAGATTTCATCCAGTGTATTTTAAAGGAAGTTGGAAAGATTTGTGCTTATTGTGAGGCCAATTTATTAATCTTAAAAATTGTACGTGTTTTAAGCTTTATGTGTTACTAGATCTAGCTGATAAATTTTCAGTTGTTCTCTTTTGGGTTGTATATTAGTATAATTGCCCTCTAAAGAGAATATTTGTAGCTGTGTATTTTAATGTTTTCCTTAAAATTACATGTACATAGATAATGTTTGTAGTTTGAATTCCGGGTCATGAAAAGAAAGATAAGCTTATCGAAATTTTAATGTGGTTAAATTTTTTTAACAACAATTTTTTATTGAGATGTAATTCACATGCCATAAAACTCACTCTCTCAACATACAATGTACACATTGTATATATTCACAGATTTGTGGAACCATCACCACTACCTAATTCCAAAATAGAATTTTAAAGGGTTTTCTGGGTTTGTTTTCTTGTCCTATCTTTACTTTCCACTTGATACACAAAAAGTTGGTATATCTTAACAGAAAATTTTTTACTGTCCTAAAAGTTTTCAAATGTGGAACTAAAAGACCAAGACAGAAGAGAAAGGGAATGAAGTATAATTAGGGCCCTTAAAGCAAAAATTCTTATTTTATAGAAGAAAGCAAATTTTGATATACATCTTTTGTTGAAGCTTTTGTGTAGAATCTTGAAATAAATTGCCAGTCATATGCAAAATCTATGTCTGTTTCTTAAAATTTGAATTGAGGAAGGAAATGCTTTTTACCAACATGGCAAATACTTCATTATAATAAGAACATTTCTGTTTCTTCCTCTCATACAACTTTGTTCATTGTACTGTATCTTTCTCTGAGAGGTGGAAACTCTTTAGGGAACTGCCCTGATTTTGTGTGTGTGTGTGTGTGTGTGTGTATGCATTCAAGCAGCATAAGCAGTGTTGATAGTGTTTTGATAAAAGCAGATTTTAAAATTACTGTTTTAATCTTCCATAATTTTCAAGTCAGTTTTCAGTATTGTTAGTGATGTATGATACTGTTTTTCTTTTAATTGAAATGTATAAACTCTTATTAAATGGAGATATGTCTCCCTAGATGCACGGTTTTTTCATAGTGTTAACTGGTTGGGAGGATTAGTTTGCATTATCACTATGCATTGCTTTATACATGGAATGTATTCTGGGTGAGAATGAATCTAAATAAGTACTAAAAAATGCAGTTGCATGTAAATATAACTAAGTTTTTGTCTAATCCCCTGATTCACAATGACCCAGAAAAGGGTCTGCCAAGGAACAGGGGGAAATGAGGCACTTTTTCATTCCTTAGAATATAAAAACACCTTGACCAAAAATCTGTCACAGAGTTTTGAGGCCCATTAAAATAAAAGTTTAATGAGGAAAAAAATACTTTATAAAAATGGATATTTTTTTGGTATCAATAGGTACAAATTATTTTAAAGTATTTACTGTAGAATATTATGCATTATAGTACTAATGATGATACAAAATATGTTTCCCTTATATTTTTTTCCCTGTAGGAAAAGTAGCCATCAAAAAAGAAGATTTGTGTAACCACAGTGGCAAAGAAACCTGGTTTTCACTACAGCCTGTCGATTCCAATTCGGAGGTTCAGGTAAGTATTAGCTCATGTGAGAGACTGTCAGCATACAGAAAGTGAGTGGAAAACAAACTGTACTAGTTTCTATAGACAGTGCTTGTCATACATTATTTTAAATTCTGGGACCAAATATTATAGACCTTTAGGTAAAATGTAACTGGAAAGAAATGCCTTGGCACATGAATTAAAAAATAATGCACATTGTGGGTGTGTGTCTGAGTTTGGGGAGGTTATACTGCGGGGGGGGGGCATTTCCTGTTTTAGTTCTTTGTTTGAGTCACCGTGACAGATCATTAATATTTTTTTTTTAAGATTTTATTTATTTATTAGTTAGAGAGAGAGAGAGCGAGCACAGGCAGACAGAGAGGCAGGCAGAGGCAGAGGGAGAAGCAGGCTCCCTGCTGAGCAAGGAGCCCGATGTGGGACTCGATCCCAGGATGCTGGGATCATGACCTGAGCCGAAGGCAGCCGCTTAACCAACTGAGCCACCCAGGCATCCCCAGATTATTAATATTTTTTAAGATGGGAAAATTTTTTAAGAGAAAAAATGTGTTTTATTAATTCTGACTTTGAGGAGAGTCCTAGAAGTCTGTGATTTCATCTCTTTTAACCAGGATGCTCTGTTTACTCTTTTAATAAACTAGTCTTGGGAGAATGTTACTCATTCAAATCATGCCTGAGCCCACCTTGCATTGCCTTTCATTCCCACACCCACCCTTCCTGTTCTTTGCCTTTCTTTTTATTTGAAAAGGTGTCATTACTCTTTAAAGCTCTTCTTTCCTCTTGCCAAAATAAGAGGTCCTACAGATCTGTATGTAAATAAAGATGTATGTTTAGCCAAGTAGCTTAACTTTCTGTTTGTTTTTGAAAAGTCTGAGTTACTCTTAGAAATTGTTGTTTCTATTTAAAGGGAATCCTTTTTTTTTTTTTTAAGATTTTATTTATTTGACAGATGGAGATCATAAGTAGGCAGAGGCAAGCAGAGAGAGAGAGAGAGAGGGAGGCAGGCTCCGTGCTGAGCAGAGAGCCCGATGCGGGGCTCAATCCCAGGACTCTGGGATCAGGACCTGAGCTGAAGGCAGAGGCTTTAACCCACTGAGCCACCCAGGCACCCCTAAAGGGAATCCTTTTTTTTTTTTTTTTGTAACTGTTTATTTATAAAATATGGTAAGGATTGTGAAACCATTGTGAAACCTGAGGACATACTACAAGCAGAATTCTTCCTCTCAAGTTATAATTTGCCACTGTGACTCAAATAGAAGTTTAAGATAAGAAAAAAGTGCTGCATATACACCCACAGATACTTACAAATAAAGTGCCCATGTCTCTGTATCCTCATAACCTTTCAAGCATTCTCTTTGATTAAATTCTCAAAAACCTAAGTATTTGTATATAAAACCCCTTCTTAAGTACAAAATACAATGGAAACTTTTACTGTTTTATTCACTCGACCTCATTTTAATGCTCTTTTCTTCCCATTTGGCAATAACTGAAATTCAGATTGCACTTAGCCACTGTTGTGTACGACTCAGGTGAGAGAGACAGTGTGACGAAATGGAAAAGCTTTTACACAAGAAGTCAGAAAATTTAGGTCCTAATTTTCATATGTGGTTACTTCACTGACCTTGAATTTTAGTTCTATAGAATGGAAATAAAAGTTGCGACATTGACGCGTATGATTGAGAGAATTAAGGGAAATGTCTTTAACAGTGTTGTGAAAGCTGTCAGTTGCTACACAAATGTAAAATACCTGTCTACTGGCAGTTGCTCAGGTGGTCTTTTCCATTTCCATAATATAACTTTACCAAAAGGCAGATAGGAAAGTTTTAAAGTATCAGTTTTCCTTTTTAATTATTTTAACAGAAAGCAAGATAAGGGGGTACCTGGGTGATTCAGTCCTTGGGCATCTGCCTTTGGCTCAGGTCATGATTCCAGGGTCCTGGGATCAAGCCCCATATCAGGCTTCCTGCTCAGCAAGAGGCCTGCTTCTCCTTCTCCCACTGCCCCTGCTTGTGTTCCTTCTTTCGCTGTGTCTGTCAAATAAATGAATAAAATCTTTAAAAAACAAAAAAAAAGCAAAGTAAGAAAAGGGTTTGAGAATTTGGTATAAAATGAAATTTGAGGATTATTTTAAGATGTAGTTTATTGATGTTCCAATAAAAATATGAATATAAACTTGCTAAAAGATTTAAGGCCCCAAACTCTCAAAAAGTAGAAATCTCTTTAGAATACTCTGTGTAATTCTTGGAGATGGTATTAGAGATTAGTATTGGATAATAAGCTTTTATTTAGTGATGTATGTAAAGCTCATCTCTGAAACATAAAAATTCTGGAAATAACATTTGACTGTAGAGATAATGTCAGCATTTTTTATTTGTTATAAGTGATTTTCGTGACCATGAGTTATTAACCTTTACAGGTCTTTTGCTTAAATGGTAATTAGTAAGATTGAATTCTTTAAAATACATTTTAGGAGGAAGAGTATTTTAGTGGGTGGGAGGGATACAGAACACCTTTCAGGTTAATATAGTACTACTGGAAATGTTTTGCCCCAAAATTGATCTAGAAATACTACATTAACTTTGTGAGCCTAGAAAAGGTAGAAGAAGCAGTCTATGATTCATACAAATCCTACTTTGTTAATAAATTTGTTTACTTGCATAAAGTTTATAAAATTTTATAAAAATATCATGGAAAGAATAGCAGTTGGTGGAGCCATAATAGAAAGCTGTGGAAAGGATTGAGTTCAGTAGGAATTCCACCTAATAATTCTATTAGTGGTTAAACGTTATATATGAAGCACAGTATTATGTACTTAATGTACTTTTTTTCATTTAATCTTCAGAAGAGCATTATGGGGTATAGGTAGTATTACCCCATTTTATAAATACAGAAAATGGATTGAAAGAGGTTAAATGACATCTCCAAAATCAGAACTTTTAGGTGATGGAGCTGTGGTTCTAATAGTGATCTAGACTGTCTAAAATTCCTAACTATGGTCCTTTACTGCTTTTCACTCTTGTAGTTTTGGTCGTGAAAAGTCTTCAGCAGATTATTAGGAGGGGACATGTCGAGTATAAGGAACAGAAGCCTACTCAAATTAGCTCCAAGAAAAAGGGAGGGGCATTTGAAAATTCCAAGGGAACTTGTTGGAATATAATTGCAAGAACTTCAGTATGGCCAGTGAGAGCTGACATTTACTGAGGAGCTGCCTCTGAAGTGGAGGTCAGGTTCTTACAATAATAAACTAGATACAGTTCACAGAGTCAAAATTGTTTATAAGAAGATTTTAATTTCTCATAAAATATCCTGAAATATTGGGTGGTTTGTTTGTTTCTGCTTGATCACTACATAAAATAGTTGACTTGCATTTGGGACCAAATAAAAAAATATATATTATATTTTTAAACTGTAGACTTTCACTCAGTGCAGCCTTAGATACTGCAAGGGGCACCTGGGAACTGAGACCCCTGATTGATTTCTTCCCACTTGTTTGCTCACTGTGCTCATTGAGTAGAAGTGCTCATTGTTTAAATAGTGTTTTTTCCTTTCTCTCTCATTTTGTAAAATGAATAGTTAATATTTTCTCTCTGTTTTGCCCTGTCATTTTAATATTATTCACTTTGCAAAATGAAAGGGAAAAAACATTAATGATGAGATTCCCTTGTATTTTTGTACATCTGATGAGATTACATCTTTCTCACTTCTGCTGCTCTCTAATCTCTTGTTGACAGCTAAAAAAATGCCCACATCAGTCTTTGAGTTTATATGATTATACAACCCCCTACTTTCTGAGGTCTAATTTAGTTTTCTGCCACGATTTAGAGAATTTGACCCAACTAGGGTCGGATGTCTACTGCGGTATGATGGTGGGGGGGGAGGGCTAAAGTCACTCTTAAGTGCAGTCCGTTCTGGGGCTTTGGGAGGCATGATCCCTAAGAAAGGGGTTTGGGTAGAGGAAATGGTTGGCATATCTACTTCAGAGGGGAAAAAGATGTTTCATTTCCTAGCTCTACTACTAATTGGTTGTCATTTGTATCCAAAACAATTGCTAACCTGTTGTTGTCTGAGGCTTTTTTCATCTTTCAAATGAGAACTTCAGTGTATAGGATTCCCTTTAGTTCTGAAGTTGTAGGGAAGTAACATGCAGAAATGTAATTTAGCCTTAAATTGAAAAGATCCCAATAGTAGGAAAAATGGGTTTTATATCAAAACAGTTGAAAATTACAAAGAACATTAAACCTCTTAACTTGAACTGTTTCCCAGATCCTTTATTATTGCTGTTAATAATGTCAGTTATTTTCAGTTTTCTTTTCAGACATTCAAGACATTATTAATATTTCATGAGTGCATTTTCCTACACTTCTTTTTCTGTTCTTTTTTTGTTTTTGTTTTGTAGTTACTCCCTGTGGATTGAAACATTCTCTTCTGAACCCACTCTGATCTGCCTTCGTACCCCACAATGAGCCAGAGGGAGAGCACAAAGGGCTCTCACTAATGGTACCCATGACATTGTGTCAATAAGTCTGGTGGACATTTTCAGTCCTCCTCATATATGTTCTTTCAGTAGCTTTTCATAATGTTGACCATTCCTTTTTGAAGCAGTCTCTTCCTTAATTTCTGGTTGTGGTTACTGTCCTACTTAACTTGGTGTTCTTTCTACTATTCTTTGCCACACAAATGAAGATAATTTGGATTGTGTTGGTGCCTCTATTTTTACATCCTCTTTTGGCTTCAGTGATCTGCAACCATGCTGTTAGCTATGTAGTGCTGGAACTCACAACAAACATGAAATATTTTCCTTTCTTTAGTTCTTAGGTACTGTGATAAAGAGCATGCCTTCACATAAGACTGATTAAACCATATCCCTCATATGGAGAGTTGGTACTCTTATTAGGGCTGTATGTCTCATACAACTTGTACAAGCAGTAAATCTAGATATGCTATAGTCATGTCTTCTGATGGAATTACTTCATTAATAAGTCTTTACCAACAAGCTTATCTTGAACTTCTGGATCATGCCATAAGTTATTGATTGTTTTATGGTTATTGTTTGTTTTTTTTTTTT
>ML099006.1:8710-59683 GCA_003697995.1 Taxidea taxus jeffersonii
ATTTCTATTTTTTGGAACAGTTTCAGGAGAATAGGAATTAATTCTTCTTTAAATGTTTGGTAGAATTCCCCTGGGAAGCCATCTGGCCCTGGGCTTTTGTTTGTTTGGAGATTTTTGATGACTGTTTCAATCTCCTTACTGGTGATGGGCCTATTCAGGTTTACTATTTCTTCCTGGTTCAGTTTTGGCAGTTTATATGTCTCTAGGAAAGCATCCATTTCTTCCAGATTGTCAAATTTGTTGGCATAGAGTTGCTCATAATATGTTCTTATGATTGTTTGTATTTCTTTGGTGTTGGTTGTGATCTCTCCTCTTTCATTCATGATTTTATTTATTTGGGTCCTTTCTCTTTTCTTTTGGATAAGTCTGGCCAGGGGTTTATCAATCTTATTAATTCTTTCAAAGAACCAGCTCCTAGTTTCATTGATTTGTTCTATTGTTTTTTTGGTTTCTATTTCATTGATTTCTGCTTTGATCTTTATTATTTCTCTTCTCCTGCTGTGTTTAGGCTTTCTTTGTTGTTCTTTCTCGAGCTCCTTTAGGTATAGGGTTAGGTTGTGTATTTGAGACCTTTCCTGTTTCTTGAGATAGGCTTGTATTGCTATATATTTTCCTCTCAGGACTGCCTTTGCTGTGTCCCACAGATTTTGGACAACTGTGTTTTCATTATCATTTGTTTCCATGTTTTTTTTCAATTCTTCTTTAATTTCCTGGTTGACCCATTCATTCTTTAGAAGGATGCTGTTGAGTCTCCATGTATTTGGGCTCTTTCCAAATTTCCTCTTGTGATTGAGTTCTAGCTTCAGAGCATTGTGGTCTGAAAATATGCAGGGAATGATCCCAATCTTTTGATACCGGTTGAGACCTGATTTATGACCCTGGATGTGATCTATTCTGGAGAATGTTCCATGGGCACTAGAGAAGAATGTGTATTCTGTTGCTTTGGGATGGAATATTCTGAATATATCTGTGATGTCCATCTGGTCCAATGTGTCATTTAAGACCTTTATTTCCTTGTTGATCTTTTGCTTGGATGATCTGTCCATTTCACTGAAGAGTGTGTTAAAGTCTCCAACTATTATTGTATTCTTGTCAATGTGTTTCATTGATTTTGTTATTAATTGGTTTATATAGTTGGCTGCTCCCATGTTAGGGGCATAGATATTTAAAATTGTTAGATCTTCTTGTTGGACAGACCCTTTGAGTATGATGTAGTGTCCTTCCTCATCTCTTATTATAGTCTTTGGCTTAAAATCTAACTGATCTGATATAAGGATTTCCACCCCAGCTTTCTTCTGATGTCCATTAGCATGGTAAATTGTTTTCCACCCCCTCACTTTCAATCTGGAGGTGTCTTCAGATCTAAAATGAGTTTCTTGTAGGCAGCATATGGATGGGTTTGGTTTTTTTATCCATTCTGAAACCCTGTGTCTTTTGATTGGGGCATTTAGCCCATTTACGTTCAGGGTAACTATTGAGAGATATGAATTTAGTGCCATTGTATTGCCTGTAAGGTGATTGTTACTGTATATTGTCTCTGTTCCTTTCTGATAATACTTTTAGGGTCTCTCTTTGCTTAGAGGACCCCTTTCAGTATTTCCTGTAGAGCTGGTTTGGTGTTCACAAATTCTTTCAGTTTTTGTTTGTCTTGGAAGCTTTTTATCTCTCCTTCTATTTTCAATGATAACCTAGCTGGATAAAGTATTCTTGGCTGCATGTTTTTCTTGTTTAGTGCTCTGAATATATCATGCCAGTTCTTTCTGGCCTGCCAGGTCTCTGTGGATAAGTCTGCTGCCAATCTAATATTTTTAGCATTATATGTTACAGACTTCTTGTCCCGTGCTGCTTTCAGGATTTTCTCTTTGTCGCTAAGACTTGCAAATTTTACTATTAGATGGCGCAGTGTGGACTGATTCCTATTGATTTTGAGGGGTGTTCTCTGCACCTCCTGGATTTTGATGCTTGTTCCCCTTGCTATATTAGGGAAATTCTCTACAATAACCCTCTCCAGTATACCTTCTGCTCCTATTTCTCTTTCTTCTTCTTCTGGAATCCCAATTATTCTAATGTTGTTTCATCTCATGGTATCACTTATCTCTCGAGTTCTCCCCTCGTGGTCCAGTAGTTGTTTGTCTCTCTTTTGCTCAGCTTCTTTATTCTCTGTCATTTGGTCTTCTATATCACCAGTTCTTTCTTCTGCCTCATTTATCCTAGCAGTAAGAGCCTCCATTTTTTTTTTTTTTTAGATTTTTTTTATTTCTTTTATTTATTTATTTGTCAGAGAGAGAGGGAGAGAGAGCAAACGAGCACAGGCAGACAGAGAGGCAGGCAGAGGCAGAAGCAGGCTCCCTGCCGAGCAAGGAGCCCGATGTGGGACTCGATCCCAGGACGCTGGGATCATGACCTGAGCCGAAGGCAGCTGCTCAACCAACTGAGCCACCCAGGCGTCCCGAGCCTCCATTTTTTATTGCACCTCATCAATAGCTTTTTTTATTTCAACTTGATTAGATTTTAGTTCTTTTATTTCTCCAGAAAGGGCTTTTATTTCTCCTGACAGGGTTTCTCTAATATCTTCCATGCCTTTTTTGAGCCCGGCTAGAACCTTGAGAATGGTTGTCCTGAATTCCAGATCTGACATATTACCAATGTCTGTATTGATTAGGTCCCTAGCCTTCGGTCCTGCCTCCTGTTCTTTTTTTTGTGGTGAGTTTTTCCGCCTTGTCATTTTGTCCAGATAAGAATCCGCTGTTCTCCTTGTTAAGTGAACTTGGTCTTGGCTGGATTTCTTGTTCATCTTCTGGGGGAGGGGCCTGTTGTAGTGATTCTCAAGTTTCTCTGCCCTGGGCGGAATTGCACCGCCCTTACCAGGGGCCGGGCTAAGTAATCCTCTCAGGTGTGCTTTGGGGAGCTTTTGTTCCCTGAACATTTTTTGTAGAGTTCTGGAGGATGGGAATGAAAATGGCGGCCTCCCAATCTCTGGTTCGGAGGAGCCAAGCGCTAGGGGCCCCAGTCTTCAGTGCGCCTTCAGAGAAAAGTGTTTAATTACTTCTGTCTCCCCAGCCTCCGGCTGCGTCCAGAGAAAATCGTGCGTAATCAGTCCCGTCTCACTGGCTTCTGGGAGCGCTTCAAGCTCACCCAGCCTGTGACCAAGCGTCTCTGTCTCTGGCAGAGTCCCACCTGGAGTCTCCGAACTCCGTAGATCCCTGAGCTTTCCCGGGTCGGAGTCTCCCCGTATCTTGTGGGGACCCCTCGCCCAGAGCACCGGCCCATGTCACAGCCATGGCTCTAGGAAACCTCGGCTCTGTCTCCGCAGCCGGCTTCCCCACTCCAATATCTGTGAGCTCTGCCACACTCAGACACCCCCGATCTTTCTTTGACCCTGTGGGACCTGAGTCCACGCTGTCCCCGCGAGGTCTTCACCCCAGTTTAGCCTCTGGAGTGATGTCCCTCCCTGGAGCAGACTTTTAAAAGTCCTGATTTTGTGCTCCGGTGTTCTGCTGCTTGCCAGGAGCCGGCCCCTCCCCCTGGGGTCTGTCTTCCCGTCTCACTGGGTTCACTTCTCTGCTGGTCCTACCTTTTGGAAAGTGGTCGATTTTCTGTTTCTAGAATTGTTGTTTTTCTTCTCTTTGATATCCTGTTGGATTCGTAGGTGTTTGGAATGGTTTGATAGGTTATCTAGCTGATCTCCTGCTGCATGATGTCATCTCAGCCTGCTACTTCTCCGCCATCTTGACTCCCCCCCTCCATTCATCCATTCTTATCTGGATAAAATAACAAGGTGGAAAAACTCACCTCAAAAAAAAAAAAAAAAAAAAAAAAAAGAACAACAGGCAGTACCAATGGCTTGGGACCTAATCAGTATGGACATTAATAAGATGTCAGATCTAGAGTTCAGAATGATGATTATCAAGGTGCTAGATGGCCTCAAAAAAAGCATGGAAGATACTAGAGAATCCCTTTATGGAGAAATAAAATCCCTTTCTGGAGAAATAAAAGAACTAAAATCTAGCCAAATTGAAATTAAAAAATAAAAGCTGTTAATGAGGTGCAATAAAAAACGGAGGCTCTTACTCCTAGGATAAATGAGGCAGAAGAGAGAATTAGTGATATAGAGGACCAAATAGTGAGAAAAGAAAGCTGGGAAAAAGAGAAACAAACAACTACTGGACCATGAGGGGAGAATTTGAGAAATAAATGATACCATAAGATGAAACATTATTAGGATAATTGGGATCCCAGAAGAAGAAGAAAGAGAGTGAGGGTCAAAAGGTATATTGAACAAATTATAGCAAAGAATTACCCTAATTTGGTTAAAGGAATAAGTATCAAAATCCAGGAGGCACAGAGAACCCCACTCAAAAAAAAAAAAAAAATTAGGTCAACATCCCATCATCTAATAGTAAAACTTACAAGCCTTTGTGACAAAGAAAAAATCCTGAAAGCAGCTCAGGACAAGAGCTCTGTAACATACAATGGTAGAAATATTATTGGCAGCAGACCTATCCACAGAGACCTGGCAGGCCATAAAGCACTGGCATGATATATTCACATCACTAAATGAGAAAAATATGCAGCCAAGAATACTCTGTCCAGCTATACTGTCATTGAAAATAGAAGGAGAGGGCTCCTGAGTGGCTTAGTTGGTTAAGCTGCTGCCTTGACTCAGGTCATGATCCCAGAGTCCTGGGATTGAGTCCCATATCAGGCTTCACCTGCTCTGCAGAGTACCTGCTTCTCCCTCTCCCTCTGCCTCGCCCTCTGCTTGTGCTCTCTCTCTGTCAAATAAATAAACAAAATCCTTAAAAAAAAAAAAAAAAAGAATAGAAGGAGAGATAAAAATCTTCCAGGACAAACAGAAACTAAAAGAATTTTCAAACACCAAGTCAGCCCTACAGGAAATATTGAAAGGAATCCTCTAAGAAAAGAGACAGCCTAAAAGTAAGAGACTTAAATGAACAGAGACAATAGATAACATACAGTAACTGTCACCTTACAAGCAATATAATGGTAATAAATTCATATCTTTCAATAGTTACCCTGAATGTAAATGAGCTAAATGCCCCAATCAAGACACAGGGTATCAGGATGGGTTAAAAAAAAAAAAAAAGATCTATTGTTATGCTGTCTGCAAGAAGCTAATTTTAGGCACAAAGACACCTCCAGATTTAAAGTGAGGGGTTGGAAAACCATTTACCATGCTAATGGACATCAAAAGAAAGCTGGGATGGCAATCCTTATATCAGATAAATTAGACGTTAAGCCAAAGACTATAATAAGAGCTGAGGAAGGACACTATATCATATTTAAAGGGTCTGTCCAACAAGAAAATCTAACAACTTTAAATATCTATGCCCCTATCATGGAAGCGGCCAATTATAGAAACGAATTGATAACAAAAAAATCATAGAAACACATCAACAATAATACAATAATAGTAGGGGACCTTAACACTACCCTCATGGAAATGGACAGATCATCTAAGCAAAAGATCAACAAGGCAATAAAAGCTTTAAATGACATACTGGACCAGATGGACATTATAGATATATTCAGAATATTTTATCCCAAAGCAACAGAATATACGTTCTTCTCTAGTGAATACGGCACATTCTCCAGAATAGATCACATCATGCATTACAAATCAGGACTCAACTGGTACCAAAGAATGGGATCATTCTGACATATTTTCAGACCACAGTGCTTTGAAATTAGAACTCAACCCCAAGAGGAAAGTTGGAAAGAACTCAAATACATGGAGGCTAAGGAGCATCCTACTAAAAAATGAATGAGCCAACCAGGAAATTAAAGAAAAAAATTTTAAAAATCATGGAAGCAAATGAAAGCACAACTGTTCAAAATCTTTGGGATACAAAAAAGGTAGTCCTGAGAGGAAAGTATATAGCAATGTAAGCCTTTCTCAAGAAACAAGAAAGGTCTCAAGTACACAACCTAACCCTACACCAAAAGGAGCTGGAGAAAGAACACCAAAGAAAGCCTAAACTCAGCAAGAGAAGAGAAATAATAAAGATCAGAGCAGAAATTGATGAAATAGAAACCAAAAGAATGGTAGAACAGATCTACAAAACTAGGAGCTGGTTCTTTCAAGGAATTAATAAGACTGATAAACCCCTGGCCGGACTTATCAAAAAGAAAAGAGAAAGGATCCAAATTAATAAAATAATGAATGAAAAAGGACAGATCACAACCAACATCAAAGAAAAACAAACAATTAAAAGAATATATTATGAGCAACTATACGCCAGCAAATGAGACATATGAACTACCAAAACTGAACCAGGAAGAAATAGAAAACCTGAATAGAACCATAATGACTAAGGAGATGGAAGCAGTTATTAAAAATCTCCCAGAAAATAAGAGCCCTCACCCAGATGGTTTCCCAGGGGAATTCTACCAAACTTTCAAAGAATTAATACCTATTTTTGTCGCTGCCAGCGCGACAACACGACCAGGGTCGAGAGGGTAAGAGGATGGTGAAATGACGATAAGACGCAAAGAGATGAGGACAGGAGGGACACAGAGGATGATGTCCAAGCAGTGTCAACTTTAATCAGAACAATGCACCACTATATATATCTAACAGAACAAAGAAAGTGACCACCTGTATCGGTAATTAAACAGTTTCAAGGGTTCCCATTGCTAATACCAGGGGACTACATGCAGACATCCTGACGCCATATAGTAGCTACTTAAAGACAGGTTACTATTGCTAAGAGAGATAGAAGATAGTACTAGATGTGGTTTTATGGCCTGTGTAGGCGCAACAAGGTCCTGACGATCAGGGTTTGTAAAATTCTGTTCCTGATAAGCTAAAGCAGGAGTCGTGTAGGCGGGTGTGGAACACATAGCTCAAACCCTTTCTCAGCTCTACTCAACTTTTCCATCCCAAGGCGTTTAACCTTTGGATGTCAAGGAGACGCAAGGCAGGGCTTGGTTTGGTCCATACCTCAACACACTACGTGGCTTCCCACATATTTTCCTGAAGCTTTTCCAGAAAAGTAGAAGTAGAAGGAAAACTTCCAAACTCATTTAATGAGGCCAGCATTACTTTAATCCTAAAACCAGACAAAGACCCCCATCAAAAAGGAGAATTACAGTCTGATATCCTTGATGAACATGGATGAAAAATTCTCACCAAAATACTAGCCAATAGGATCCAACAGTACATTTAAAGGATTATTCACCACAACCAAGTGAGATTTGTTCCTGGGCAGCAAGGTTGGTTTAACATCTGCAAATCAATCAATGTGATACAATACATTAATAAAAGAAAGAATAAGAACCATATGGTACTCTCAAGAGATGTTGAAAAAGCATTTGACAAAGAACAGCATCCTTTCTTGATCAAAACTATTCACAGTGTAGGGATAGAGGGTACATACCTCAGCATCATCAAAGCCATCAATGAAAAACCCACAGTGAATATAATTCTCAGTGGTGAAAAACAGAACTTTTCCCCTAAGGTCAGGAATAGGACATGGCTGTCACTATCACCACTGCTATTCAACATAGTACTAGAAGTCCTAGCCTCAGCATCAGATAACAAAAAGAAATAAAAAGCATCCGAATCAGCAAAGAAGTCAAAATCTCACTCTTTGCAGATGATATGATACTTTATATGGAAAACCCAAATGACTCCATCCCAAGACTGCTAGAACTCATGCAAGAATTCAGTAAAGTGTCAGGATACAAAGTCCATGCACAGAAATCAGTTGCATTTCTATACACCAACAGCAAGACAGAAGAAAGAGAAATTAAGGAGTTGATCCCATTTACAACTACACCCAAAATCATAAGATACCAAGGAATAAACCTAAGTGTAGAAGCAAAGAATCTGTCCTCAAAAAACTTTAAATTAATCATGAAAGAAATTGAGGAACACACAAAGAAATGGAAAAATATTCCATGCTCATAGATTGGAAGAACAAATATTGTGAAAATGCCTATGTTACCTAAAGCAATCTATGCATTTAATGCAATCCATATCAGAATACCATAATTTTTTTTTCAAGGAAATGGAACAAATAATCCTAAAATTTATATAGAACCAGAAAAGCCTCTGAATAGCCAAAGGAATGTTGAAAAAGGAAACTTTAGTGGCAGTATTACAAGTCCAGACTTCAAGCTCTATTACAAAGCTGTAAACATCAAGACAGTATGGCACTGGTACAAAAACAGACAAATAGATCAATGGAACAGAACAGAGAGCCCAGAAATGGACCCTCAACTCTATGGTCAACTAATATTTGACAACACAGGAAAGAATGTCCAATGGAAAAAAGTCTCTTCAACAAATGGTGTTTGGAAAATTGGATAGCCAACATGCAGAAGAATGAAACTAGACTACTTCCTTACTTGACACATAACAATAGACTCAAAATGGATGAAAGACCTCCATGTGAGACAAGAATCCATCAAAATCCTTGAGAAGAACACAGGCAGCAACCTCTTTGACCTCAGCCACAGCAACTTCTTCCTAGAAACATAAACCAAAGGCAAGGGAAGCAAGAGCAAAAAATGAACTATTGGGACTTCTTCAAGATCAAAAGCTTTTGCACAGCAAAGGAAATAGTCAACAAAACCAAAAGACAACCAACACAATGGGAGAAGATATTTGCAAATGACATATCAGATAAAGGGCTAGTATCCAAAATCTATAAAGAACTTATCAAACTCAACACCCAAAGAACAAATATTCCAACAAGAAATGGACAGAAGACATGAACAGACATTTCCGCAAAGAAGACATCAAAATGGCCAACAGACACATGAAAAAGTGCTCAACATCACCCAGCATCAGGAAACTACAAATCAAACCTACAGTGAGACACCATCTCACACCAGTCAGAATAGTTAAAATTAACAAATCAGGAAAGGACAGGTGTTGGTGAGGATGTGGAGAATGGGGAACCCTCCTACACTGTTGGTGGGAATGCAAGCTAGTGCAGCCACTCTGGAAAACAGTATGCATGTTCTTCAAAAAGTTGAAAATAGAGCTACAAGCTATGACCTACAACCCAGCAGTCACACTACTGGGTATTTACCCTAAAGATACAAATGTAGTAATCTGAAGGGGCAAGTGCACCTAAATTTTATAGCAGCAATGTCCACAATAACCAAACTATGGAAAGAACCTAGATGTCCATCAACAGATGAATGGATAAAGAAGATGTGGTACATAAACACAATGGAATACCATACAGTCATGAAAAAACACCCATGAAATCCTGCCATTTGCTAAGACGTGGATGGAAGTAAAGGGCATTATGCTAAGCGAAATAAGTCAATTAAAGAAAGACAATTATCATATGATATCTCTGATATAAGGAATTTGAAAGGCATGGTGGAGTGTCATGGGAGGCCAGGAGGGAGGGAAAAAAAAATAAAATGAGATGGGACTGGGGAGGGAGACAAACCATAAGAGGCCCTTAATCCCAGGATAAAACCTGAGGGTTGCTGGTCAGAGGCGGGAGAGGGATAGGGTGGTTGGTTTATGGACACTGGGGACTGTATGTGCTATGATGAGTGTTGTGAATTGTTTAAGACTGATGATTCACAGACCTGTACCGCTGAAGCAAATAATACATTATATGTTAATTTAAAAAATCTACCTAATTTTTATGTTGTGTAATAAACCAATGTTAAGGCCACATGGTTTCATGTCAGTTTCATGTTTATGCATTCTTATGTCTTCTGAACTTTACTTTTGGTAAATTATGGATCTTCAAGCCTATAAAGGAAGACAATAACTTAATTTCCCCTTATAGATTTAAGGGTAGGAAATTGGAATTATGTCAGTAGCAGGGGCACATATATAAACTGATTTATTTTTCTAGCTATGTTCATCTCAGGAAAAAAAAGAAAAAAGAAAGAAAACCTACATAGTGCCCTGAAGAAAATTATATATTTTTTTGCTGTAAAAAATATAACATTCAAGAATGAATTTTCTTTTTTATTGATTCTTAAGAAATATTTCTGGGATGTCTGAATGACTGCTTTCAACGGTCGTTTTTCTCACTGGTGATTCCAGTTCAGACAGAATAAGATCCAAGAAAGATGTTAGAGGCAAGATAATTAAATAAAGGGAAGAACAGTAGTGCTGGACAATAGAATGGAAAAACAAGTTTCAAAATGTTTCTTAAGGCAATAGGACATTTTTTTTTTTTTTTTTTTGCTGATATCAGTTTGGATAATCCCAGCCACTTTTGATTTACTGATAATATAGAGACCCTGAATTTGAGGGAAGAGCCAGTATCCTTGCAGGCAACTCTGGTTAAACTAAGTTACATGGAATTTTTTTCACTGCAAGTAACAATGCCAGCATTTTGCAAATAATTATACAAATCTATCTAACAGTGACCTATATTAGAGTTAGAAGTGTTATAATTATTGTCAAGTCCTATAGTAGCAAAAACTTAGATCATTTGAACATTCATTGTTAAAATGAAGTGCTTCAGTAAAATGCACTATTTGGGAGAACTTCAGGTGAACACAGTTGGATATGAAAAATATGCAATCATATAATTTTAATTAATTGGAGTATTAAAAGTTAGAGTTTACAAAATGAATCTTTTCTGCTTTCTCATTTTGTTTACATAGGTAAATATATCATTTCTGTGACATTTATCAGCAAGTGATAACTATATGCATTTTGATTATTCAATCTAACAAGATTTTGGATATATAAAATGAAGTACAAAATTAATTTATGACTATTCAGAAAATTCAAAATTGAAGTATGTATGAACTTAACCAAAATTATAGAGAAGAAATTGTCTAATTTGTAACTGAAGTAGTGTTCAGTCAGTGAGACTGAAGGACATGCAATTGCAATTCAGGATAAGTTGATTGCCACTAAAAATAATAGCAAGTATATGATGAGAATAGACTTCCTTGATGAAATAAGCAGATGATATATAGTGTCTAACAAGAGAACAGAACATATAATTGGATGATGTATTGTGTTTCATGTAGATTAGGTGAACGTGCACAAAAGTGTTACTATCATACCCATCAGAATTGGATTTCAGCTACAAATTCTTAAATGGGTTCATACAGGATTAAAAATAAGAAAAGAAGCATTAGTTCAAAACACTTCTAAAAAGGAATAGAGAAAACTATTGTGATTATTGGCAAGTCATTCAACAATGTGAAGAATTTAACAATGGAATCCAAGTTGTTCTTGTATATTCTAGCAATGAAGTATGGGTTGAGAAGTTATTTAAGCACTTGGAAATGACAAAGGAACTCAATTTTAGAGCCATTGACTAAGAAGGAAATTGGAAAGCTTACTATGTAATATTTTGCCTTGTGTATGTATGTGTGTATAAGTATGTTGGACAGTATTTAAGTACATAAATAGAAGTATTTTTTTCATGCTTAAAAATATTGTACCCATTACAAAATACTAGATTATTCAGAAATTTAGCTACAAAGTTGGAAAGTATATAGGTATCTAGATACTTGATTTTATTTTACTTTCTTTTGCACTTTTTAGAGAATAAGATATCATTGACAACATTCTCCAGAGCTACTCAGGAGGAAATCTTAAAGATATGAATTGATTATTCTAATAAAGACACCAAGGAGGGATTTCATTAAAGCTTTACTATATTCAAAGTATTTCTATCAAATTCTTGAAGATCAGTATTTAAATATGTACCAACAAAAATAATGTGGGCTTAAATTAAAATCCAAAAAGTTGTCACTAATTACTTTAAAATGCTCAGTTAATCAAAGATCTGTTAACTGTGAGGTTGCAGAGATTCCTTCTCTAGATATCATTAGAAAAAGTAGAAATGATTATATATTGTGTATAGTATAAGATCAAACATTGTACTTACATTTATAAAATTTAGTTCTGCTTAAGGCATACAGAAATAATTTTGTGTAAATATCAAATAATAAAATATCTTTTATTAAAGTTTTACTACATTTTTCTAAGATACCACTTAGAACTTTCAATCTACATTGAAATATGTTTGCATGGAGTACTCCAGTGAGCACAGGACTACACCTTTGGTTTTAGGAGTATCACTGGCACTGAGATTAACAGTTTTATGGTGAGCACTGAGAAAAGTAGGCTGATAGGCAGTGGTGAAGATAGGCTTCACTGACACTGACAATCAAGAAAGGAAAAAAGTCATGGGTATCACAGATAAACAGAAAATTGTTTCATGAGCTCATAGGAAATGGCATTTTTATAGTCTTCTGCATTAGAATTGTTTGCAGTGGGGGGTGCCTGGGTGGCTCAGTTGGTTAAGTGATTGCCTTCAGCTCAGGTCATGATTCCAGGATCCTGGGATCAGGCCCTGAATCAGGCTCCCTATTCAGCAGAGAGCCTGCTTCTCTCTCTCTCTCCCTTTGCCTGCCGCTCTGCTTACTTGTGCTCGCTCTCTCTCTGTCAAATAAATAAATAAAATCTTAAAAAAAGAAGTTATTAAAAAATTGTTTGCAGTGAGGTGGAGGAAGGATGTTAAATAAAGATTCTAAGTCTCACTCCCAGGAATTCTGAGTCAGACTTCACACTTGTCCTGTAATAAAATACTGCCAATGTACATATGATAGGAGATTAAATAATTGACCCTATTTATTCCTACTGGGCTCAAACCCTTTTTATGGGCTCTCCATGGGCTTGGCTCATAGACATTAGGCTTAGCCATTTGACCTGATTTGGTCAATGGCATATTGTGCTTCTAGGACTTAAGAAACTTCGTGTGTTTCTGGTTGCCTTCTTGCACTGCCATCCACATGAGAATATTAACTCATGGACAATAAATTTTATAGAAAGTTGTTTTACTGAAAGCAACAAATATTACCATATCTCTTTTAACATTTATTTTGACATTCATCCCCAATGTGGAGATACAATTTTTATCTTTAATCTGCCCAGTATTTTCTGAAATAAGTTGATTCTTACAACCATCCCTTGGGTAAATGCTTCCCCATCAGTTGGGACCCCAGAATAAACACATGCACAACAGTGTAAGTCTAGCTAATGCACAGACCTGGAGCAATAGAAACTCCTCAGCTGCTGCAACCTGATGGCTCACTCACTCAGGCAAGCCTGTTTTAGATCAACAAAACTCTTCCAACAGACCCATGGGCTTATGAGAATACATGATTATTATTTTAAGATACAAAGTTTTGGGGTGGTTGATCATACATTTTTGTTGTGGCAATAGTTGATTGATATTTTTGTGACAGCATATATTTTCATAACATTTCTAATGTAACAATGCAAGTAACAATGACAACAAAAAACAAATCTCAAAGGATTCTATGAGGAAAAAAAAAAAACCAAACACTTTTCCTACCCTCACTCAGGCATATTTGGATTAGCTGGGTAGATTTGTTTCAGGTTGTAAGTTGGTTTCAGGTCACTTCCGACTATCTCTCAATCTGGAAACAGGGCATGATCTTTTCCTGGTAGAGGACAAAAGGGGAAGATGGATGCCAAACATGAAAACAGTCTAGTACATCATTCATATTTATTCAGTTTCCATATGTCAAGCAAATCATGTGGCCATTCCCAATGTTGGGAAGAGTGAAAGGAAGTACAGGACGTGCTGTTAAGCCAGAAGGGGATAAGGAAGGAAGTAAATATTTACAAAATAATCTTCACATCATACATTACTTGTATTAATCTCTGTGTTGAGGTTTCAGGGTAAAGGCTGATGAAGACAGGATATCAGAGTCCATGATTTTCAACTTCTTTTTCTCACTTCTTAAAAGTATATGGAGCTGATGTTCTTCAAGGAGGTCTTATCTTCAGAGAGGGGCACCGTTGCCAAGAATCAAGTTCTGAATGTTTTAGCCTATTCAGGAATGTTTCTCTTTTCAAAATTCCATGGAAATCCTTCCTGACTCAGGGCAACATTCCTTTCTATAGCATTATAGACCTGATGTTAATTATCACCATTCTTTTTTCTTATATATCTCCTCTGTATTACATATTCTTAAATACTGAAATGTTGCAACCCCATCAGGATCCCAAACTTTGATTTTAGGATTTAAGATAAATTTGATTTAGGATTATCTTGGAAGTATAAATGTAAATGCCTGTCTTTGTTGAATCACAAGTTCTCTGAAGGCAGAGAAAATATATTGTTCATCTTTCACCCCCAATATCTGGCTCATTCACTAGCCTTCTGTAATTGAACATTGACTGGGATCCACTTCTCTGAGAGAAGTACCTACTCCTGTAACAACGACACTCCCCTCTTAAAGTTCAAAGAAACTATATTAGTACACTGTTTTTGATAATAATTAGAGTAAAATCAATTCCAACACACAATCTCTGGATATGATATATGATTATTTTTAATATTGATTATTTGATTGTATTTTTTATAACTGCTAAACTAATTAATTCAAATGTTTGTGTTATTGAACCTAACAATAAGATTCCTTCTTCCACATTACTTCCACATTTACCTTTTTATGATGGAATTTATCTGTAATCCCTCTGTCTTGGGACCTAATGAATATTTAGTCATTGTCTTTGCCTTATACATGACCTCATCTGATTTCTCCCTTAGTTTTTTCTTCACCTACTCTCAAATTCCAACTATTGAAATTTCCTTTTTTATTCTAATTCAGAGTTTGTTTTCAATGTCATATTCTATTGTTGATTACTGTCACAGACTGCCCTCTGCAAATGGCTGACCTTCTTTTAAAGACAATTATGGCTCTCCCCTTTATCCTAAATATCCTCAGAGAGCTCTTTTATATTATGTTTCTTGAGTATCCCTTAAAAATAATATAACATTCTTAGAGGAAGATAGCAGGGCAGTAGGAGGATCTTAGCATCATCTTGTCCCATGGACATAACTAGATAACTATCAAATCATCTTATATACCCCAGAAATTAACCTGAGGACTGATAGAACAAACTTTACAACTAAAGAAAGAGAAGGGGTCAAAGAAGTTAGAAACTGCAGAGACAGTGATGGGGGGAGCAGATCACAGGTGTTGTGGAGGGTAGGGAGCCATAGTCACATAGAAGAGCAAGAGAAAAAGGAGCACACAGGGGAACACAAAAAATGAGAAAGGGTGAATTTCATAAGTTCTTGCAACCAATAGGGCTTAAGCCTAGAGTTTTAAAGTCAGTGGGGTTGGTTGGGATAGAACCCTAAGGATATTGTGTTGCTTCTGGAGAGAGGACAGATAAATAACCTACGGATGCATACATGGAAAAATGAACTAAAAAATTCTTGGGCCACAGTGGGGGGAGATTACTCACTTTTCTCAGAGTATGTGTCCCCTCTGCTTTTCTCAGCTTATCCCTGACACTACCTGCCTAACTTGCTTACACCAAGCCCACAGCCCTGTGCTCTGGCAGGACTTCACTTTCAAGTTTGCCTTTGTCTCAGTATAGTGGGTCCTTCCCCCAAAAGTCCACCACAAACCTTTGCCCATACCACAGTTCAGGTGACCAAACAGAATGTTCTGCAGAACCTCAGTTCTAATGGAGTTGGTGTCAGGTCTCCTTTCACAAGCAGACCAGAATACATCTAATTAAAATTTGCCACATTCAGGACAACACTTCCTAGAGCAGGCAAGGAGAGCCTCTGCATGTAACTGGCCTAAAGGATAGAGCAGCCAAAACACAACAGCTGCAAACAGAGTACACACTGAAGACACTCCCTGAAGTGCCAGACTCTGTGCACTACACGACCTCTTCCTAAGGCCATTACTTTCAGGAGCAGGAGACATCTGGCTTTTCTAACACAGAGAATGAAGAGATTTAGACAATATTAAGACAGAGAAATGTATTCTAAGTGAAAACAAGATAAGGGCATGGCCAAAGATCTAAGCAAAACAGATGTAAGTAACATGCTTGATGGGAAACTTAAAAGAACCATTATAAGGATGCTCACTGGGCTTGAGAAAAGAACAGAAGACATTCAGTGGGACACAGAGAGAAAATTTTAAAAATCAGAGATGAAAAATGCTATAAAAGAGAGAAGAAACAGGTTTGATGTATGGACAGCAGGCTGGAAGAAGCAAAGGAACAAATTACTGACCTAGAAGACAAAATAATGGAAAATAATAAAGCTGAAGAAAAAAAGAATTATGCAACATGAGAATGAACTTAGTATGTCTTCATCAAACATAATAAAATTCAATTACAGGAGTTCCAGAGGAAGACGAGAGAAAAAAAAGGGGGGCAGAAAATTTATTTCATGAACTAATAGCAGAATACTTCCCTAATCTGAGAAAGAAAACATCCAGATCCAGGGGCACAGAGAACTCCCAATAAAATCAATAAAAGCAGGCCATCACCAAGACATATTGTAATAAATTTGAAAAAAAAATATATATAGTGGTAAAGAAAATCTTAAAAGCAGAAAGATGAAAGAAGTTATTAACTTATAAGAGAAAACCCATTAGGCTAGCTGGAGATTTCTGAACAGAAACTAGACCAGCCAGAAGAACTGGCATGATATATACAAAGTGCTGAATGGGAAAAATCTGTAGGCAAGAAAACTCTATGCAGCAAGGCTATGATCATTCAGAATAGAAGGGGAGATAGAATTTCCCAGATGAATAAAAACTAAAGGAGTTCATGACCACTAATGCAGCCTGGTAAAAATATTAAGGGGGACTCTTTGAGTATAAAGGAGATACCAAAAGTCTGTCCTCCAAAAGAAAGGATCAGAGAATATCTCCAAAAACAATGATAAAACAACAAAATGACAATAGATATATATCTATCAATAATTACTTTTGAGTGTAAAAGAACTAACCACTCTAATTAAAAGACATAGGTGTCAGAATGGGAAAAAACAAAACAAAAACAAGACTCATCTCTATGCTGCCTATAAGAGACTCATTTTGGACTTAAAGACACCTGCACATTGAAAATGAGGTGGTGGAGAAACATTTATCACACAAATGGATATCAAAAGAAATCCAGAGTAGCAATATTCGTATCAGACAGAGTAGACTTTAAAACAAAGATTGTAAGAAGAGACAAAGAAAGGCAGTATTTAATCATAAAGCAGACAATTCAACAAGAAGATTTAACAATTGTAAATATTCGTGCATCCAACTTGGGAGCACCCAAATATACAAAACAATAATAAACATGAAGGAACAAATTGTTAATAACACAATAACAATAGAGGACTTTAACACCTCACTTACATCAATGGACAGAACACTTAAACAGAAAATAAGCAAGGAAACAATGGTTTTGAATGACACACTGGAACAAATAGATTTAACAGATTCAATATATTCTTAATATTCTTAATATTATTCTTAATATTATTCATGTTATTATTATTAATATATTCTTAATTATTAATATAAATCAAACAGATTTAATAGATTTAATATATTCAGAACATTCCATTCTAAAACAACAGAATACACATTCTTTTCAAGTACACATGGAACATTTTCCAGAATAGATAACATATTAGGTCACAAAACAGGCCTCAACAAATATAAAAAGATTTAAATCATACCTATGTGCCATTTTTGACCACAACACTGTAGAACTCAAAGTCAACCACAAGGAAAAAAAAAAAAAATTTGGGGGGGAGACCACAAATACATGGAGGTTAAATAACACACTACTAAACAATGAATGAGTTAACCAGGAAATCAAAGAAGAAATTACAAAGAAATACATTGAAATAAGTCAAAATTAAAACATGATGGTCCAAAATCTCTGGTATGCAGCAAAAGCAGTTCTAGAGGGAAGTATATAGCAATACAGGCATATCTCAAGAAGCAAGAAAAATCTCAATAAGCAACCTAATCTTACAACTAAAGGAACTAACAACAACAACAAATGAAGCCTACAGCTAGCAGAAGAGAGGAAATAATAAAGATGAGAACAGAAAGTAATGATATATTAACAAGAAAAAATAATAAAATAGATCAATGAAATTAGGAGCTGTTTCTTTGAAATAATTAAAATAAATTGATAAACCTCTAGCCAGACTTATGAAAAGAGAAAGGACCCAAATAAATAAAATCACAAATGAGAGAAAAGAAATGACAACCAACACAACAAAAATATAATTAATTAGAATATAATGAAAAATTATATGCCAACAAACCAGACAATCTGGAAGAAATGGATAAGTCTCTGGAAAAATATAAATACCAAAACTGAAATGGGAGGAAATAGAAAACTTGAATAGACCAATAATGAGCAAAGAAACCAGATCAGTAATCAAAAATCTCCCAAAAAAACAGAAATCTAGAGCCAGATAGCTTCCCAGAAGAATTCTAAACATTTAAAGAAGAGTTAATACCCGTTCTCCTCAAATTATTCCAAAAAATAGAAAATGAAAGAAAACTTCTATACTCATTCTATGATGGAAGCATTACCCTGATACCAAAACCAGATCAAGACTCCACTAAACAAGAGAACTAGAGGCCAATATCCCTTATGAACATGGATGAAAAAATTCTCAACAAAATAATAACAAGGTGGATCCAACAATGCATTAAAAAATCATTCACCACAATCAAGTGGGGATTTATTCTTGGTTTGCAAGGATGGTTCAATATTCACAAGTCAATCAACATGATACATCACATTAATAAAAGAAAGAATAAGAACCATATGATCCTTTCAATAGAAGCAGAAAAATCATATGACAAAGCACAGCATGCATTCTTGATAAAATCCCTCAACAAAGTAGGGATAGAGGAACATACATCAACATTAAAAAGTCTGTATAGGAAAGACCCACAGCTAATATCCTCCATGGGGAAAAAACTGAGAAGGAACAAGACAGAGATGTCCACTCTCATCACTGTTATTTAACATAGTACTGGAGGTTCTGACCACAGCAATAAGACAGTAAAAAGGAATAAAAGCCATTCACATCGGTGAGGAAGAAGTCAAAGTTTCACTACTTGCCGATGATATGATACGGTATATAGAAAACCTAGAAGACTCCACAAAAAAAAAAAAAAAAAAAAAAAAAAAAAAATGCTAGAACTGATGAAGGAATTCACTAAAGTTGCAGGATACAATACCAATGTACAGAAATAGGTTGTATTTCTATACACCAATAACAATGTGGCAGAAAGGGAAATTAAGAAATCAATCCCATTTACAATTGCATCAAAACCACTAAGATACATAGGAATAAACCTAAACAAAGAGATGAAAGACCTATACTATGAAAACTATAAAACACTGATGAAAGAAACTCAAGATGACACAAAGAAATGGAAACACATTCCATGCTTATGGGTTAGAAGGAAAAAATTGTTAAAATTTCTCTACTACCCAAAACAATGTACACATTTAATGCAATCTCTATCAAAATGCCAGCAGCATTTTTCTACAGAGCTAGAACAAACAATCCTTAAATTTATATGGAACTACAAAAGACCTCAAAAGTCAAATCAACCATGAAAAAGAAAAAAAGAAACAGAACTAGAAGGATAACAACTCTGGACTTCAAGTTATATTACAAAGCTGTTGTCATCAAGACAGTATGGTACCAGCACAAAAATAAATACACAGATCAGTAGAATAGAATTCAAAACCCTGAAATGAAGCCACAACTATATGGTCAATTAACCTTTGACAAAGCAAAGATTGGGATTAGGTAAAGGACAGTCTTAGGGAAAAGACTGGGAAAAGATTGTCCATTGGGAAAAGGACAGTCTTTTCAACAAATAGTGTTGGGAAAACTGGACAGCAACATGTAAAAGAATAAAAATGACTCACTTTCTTAGACCATACATAAAGATAAATCCAAAATGGATGAAAGACCTAAATATGAGACCAGAAACCATAAAAATCCTAGAGGAGAACACAGGCAGCAACCTCTTTGACCTTAGACATAGTAATTTCTTTCTAAATGTCTCATGAAGCAAGGGGAATGAAAGCAAAAATAAACTGTTGGGATTTTATCAAAATAAAAGGCTTCTTTCTGCACACTAGAAGAAACAATCAACAAAACTAGAAGGTAACCTAAGTTGTAGGAGAAGATATTTGCAATTGTCATATCTAATAAAGGGTTAGTATCCAAAATATATAAAGAACTGATACAACTCACCACCCAAAAAAATGAGTAATCCAATTTAAAAAATGGGTAGAAGACAGGAATAGATTTTTCCCAAAGAAGACATCCAGATGGCCAAGAGACACATAAAAAGATGCCATCACTGATCATTAGGAAAATACAAATCAAAGCTACAATGAAGTATCACCTCACACTTGTCAGAATGGCTAAAATCAACAACTCAAAAAACAGCAATTGTTGGTGAGGATGTGGAGAGAGGGGAATCCTCCTGCACTACTAGTGGTAATGCAAACTGGTACAGCCACTCTGGAAAACAGTATGGATATTCCTCAAAAGGTTAGAACTGGAACAACCCTATGACCCAACAATTGAACTACTAGGTACTTACACAAAGGATACAAAAATACTGATTTGAAAGGGCATACACACCCTGATGTTTATTAGCAGTATTATGTACAGCAGCCAAATTATGGAAAGAGTCCAAATGTCTATCAATTGATAATTGATTATGAATCGATAAAGATGTGGCATATATATATATATATATATATATATATATAATGGAATATTATTCAGCATAAAAAAAGAATGAAATCTTGCCATTTACAATGATGTGGCTGGAACTAGAGAGTATTATTCTAAGTAAAATGATTCAGTCTGAAAAAGACAAATACCATATGACTCCACTCCCTCTTTTGTGGAATTTAAAGAGTAAAACCAACAAGCAAAGAGGAAAAAGAAGATAGAAGGAGGCAAACCAAGAAACAGACTCTTAACCACAGAGAACAAACTGATGGTTACCAGAGGGGAAGAGGGCAGGGGGATGGGTGAAATAGGTGACAGGGATTTAGGAGTGCATTTACTATAATGAGCATCCAGTGGTATATGGAAGGGTGAATCACTATATTGTATACCTGGAATTAATATTACACTATATATTAACTAACTAGAATTTAAATAAAAACTTTAAAAATACATTTTGATTCTTTACTTCTTGGCATCCATCTCTGGTTATAATTGAATCTTTCATTCTGACTTTCTGGCCTAGTTCAGAAGTTCCTAATTATTCTCAATCATGATTTCACTGAATATTAAAATACCATATTTGTTTTTCTCCCTACTTCTTATGTCAGTTTATCTTTGGATTATTGTAATCATTTGCATTTTGGTGCCACAAGTTCTGACATCAATTGTAATAGTGCATTTTTCAACCTTAACCATTCCCTGTATTTTCACTTACTCCTTCATTATTTTCAGTTTTAGTTTTATATATGTCTTTAGGAGAAATGATTTTAGAAATCTTTGAAAAATTAAAAAGACCTCATCTTCTAAAAATTTCTATTACTTCTCACAGGAAATGTAGACATTATTTTCTTCATTTCTCCATTAGACTGTCAATTAACTAAATCACTGTTTAATTCCCCTTCAAAATCTACCACTTCTACCATTCTTCTGAACATAAACTCTTGCTGGTATAAAATAGTCTCCTAAATATAAAACACAATGAATTTTTAGTCCCCTTCATCTTCTCATCTCAGGAAAATTTGGCACTGTTACTGATGTCCTTGTTCTCTGATCTCCCTGAACATTTCTCTCTGAGGTTTTCCCTTCATTCATCCTTTGCAAAATGTGAACATTTCTCATAGGTTAGTCCCTTGTCCTATCCTCAAGTATTCTTTTTCCTCCTTCAGAAAACTCTTGCACTCCTAACAATGCATATCTGCTTGACTAATAATTTCAAATTATGTCTTTTTTTCTTTGTCCCTAGCTGCACATTCCAAACATCCTATCAGCTGTTTCTTCAAAGGTGTCATCCTGTGCCACTACAGAACTTACCATGTTTACCACTAATTTTACCATGTTTTACCACTAATGCCACTTAATTTTTCTCATTTCCGTTAAGATCCCTGCTATTTCCCTACTCAGTAAGGCTTTAAGTCTTGGTTTACAATAGCTAATGTTTATTCAGCTAATGTTGAATACACTATGTATTCTTCTTATGCAAAAGCTGTCATATTTTACTCTGTTGAGGACCTGTAGACTTTTCCTTAATCTGATGTCTCTGAAAATTTTCTATAGGAATATATTCAGTTAAAATATATGTTCTGCTGTGAACATTTGTAAAAATGTTGTACTCCGTTCTACAATATATTTGCTCAACCTCCAGACTTCTGAAGTGTTTGAGCATTTCAGAATTTAGTTCTTGAATTTCTTCTCTACTATATGTACACCTGCCCCCTGAGTAATCTCCTGGATAGATAATACCATGCAAATATTTACAATTCCACCCTCAGCCACTTGCCTGAAATCTAGCTACTTACCTCACATTTCTACTCAACATCTTTACTTCAATAACTAATAACTAACTCAAAATTAACATGTTAAAAACCAAACTCCTGGTGAATACATCCCTCAACTGTGTCCAAATTCTGCTGTTTTTCCAGGGGTCTTATTCATCTCAATTAATCAGTTTCACTCTTTCAGTTGTGCAGACAAAAAAAAAAAAAAGACTCCTTTTGCATCCCAAAACTTATCTTGCTAACTGTACTTCAAAATCTATCTAGGGGCACTTGGGTGGCTTAGTCAGTTAAGCATTTGTCTTTGACTCAGTTTGTGATCTCAGTGTCCTGGGATTGAGCCCCAAATCCAGCTCCCTGCTCAGCAGGAAGTCTGCTTCTCCCTTTGTCTCTCCCCCTTACTTGTGCATTCTCTAATAAATAAACAAAATCTTAAACAAACAAACAAAAGCAAAAACATACATACACACAAACCAAACAATATCTAGAACTCTCCATTTCTTACCACTTTCTCTGCTACCATCCATTCAATGATTTAACTCTTATTTGGATTATTCCAAGAGCTTCCTAACAAGGTCCTATTCATTCTTCCTCAACTACAACCTATTTTCCACTCATCAGTCAGAATGGCCCCAAAACTTGCTCCTCTGCTGATATCACTGCAATGAACGTCCTTAAAATATCCTACAGGGTCCTGCCCATTATTGACTTCTAGCTCTCCTTCTCAGAGTACATTTCCTTTCATCATCTCTCCTGTTCCTTTTGTCAAGATCAGGGTTTAGATTAGTTCCAAAACCATAGGATGGGGGTTGTTTTGCACCCCCTCCCTCCTGGGCAGGAACATTTAGCATCATCTAGAGGAATGATATATTTACAGGAGGCTGCTACTCGCATCTTCTAGGGAGAGGCCAAGGATGCTGCTAAACAGTCTACAATGCACAAGACAATTCCCTACAAGATAGCTGGCCCCAAATGTCAATGGTACAGAGTTGAGAAACCCTCCATTATTGTTACAACGATGCCCTACAAATTCCCACATTAAAAATATATTAAGAATATGTTAAGAGTGACACATACTCTGGTCTTTTCACTAAATATTGGTTCTCTCTGGAACATTCTTTCCTGATGCCTCTCTCAAAACCATTCTTTTTAGATAGAGGTATGACTTATTTGTTTTATGTAGATCTCTGTCTAACACCACCTCAGAAAACCCTTCTGTAATTATCCTGTCTACTCTCCAAGTAGCTGTTATCATAACACCTACTTTCTTTCCTTTCTTATATTAAATATTATTTGTATATTTGGATTTTATCTGCTTCAGCTGACTAGAATGAACTCCATTATGGTAGGGTTTTTGTCAGTACTCATACCTTATCCCTAGAACTCAAAACAGTGCCTGAAATATATAATGATATGATGAATGAACAGATGAATGAATGAATTGCTGATCCAGAGCCAGCTCATCCTATCCTATTACTTTCTTTCTATTTATGGTAATTTAGCTCTCTAAGTTTTAAGGATTTTCTTTCTCTGACAGTGCTTACTACTTTCACCTGTTCTTTGAAATCAGAAAGTAATAGCAGTTCTGTTTTCACATAAAATTCTAAGAGTTTGTGTTTTGTAACTTTAACTACTTAGTAGGAAATGCCCACCACAAACCACTTATCCTATGCAGTTTAATAATCCACTGCCTCATAAAGTCTATTAATAAAATTTCTCTGAATTATCAAATTTAGTTTCTGCATTAGGTGCTATTTTCCTGGTTGACTGACCATAATTTTTATGGCAGCATATACTTTTAAAATAGGACTATAACAATCTTTTCTAAAAAAAAAATCACGAGCTGTGACAATCTTGATAATATTAAATTCAAACAATCAAAAATATCCTCTTGATATTAAGGAAAAATGGTTCAGACTCATATTTTAAAAAGTTAGTTAAAGTATATGGGTCATGAAAAAAACTCTCCTTCAGACATATTTTGTTTTTATCTATAAGACTTATGAATCTAGAGTTCCATATTAATTCATTAATGAATGGGTGTTACAGTTAATAACATAGAAATTAAGTAGGTAGATTAACCATGAACTTGAAATGAAGAATAACTCTCTAATCCTGGAATTTATGAGTCTTATTCAGGAAAAAAGATAAGTTTTGAGTCCTAGGTATCCTTGATATGGACAAAATTTATTATGAAATGACCTGAATAATAATGGTAGAGACCTTTTTTCTTTCATATCCTGCTTACATATGTGTGTGTGTGTGTGTAAGTATATGTATATACTTATTTATACAAATATTCTTTACTAGTTTGTTGCTTGTGTTTTCATTTTTATTTTCTACAGCATATTTTGAAGAGCTGAACATTCTAATTTTGACAAAATCCAATTTATCCATTTATTCTTTTAAAAAGATTCGTGTTTCACTGTTTTATTAAGATGTCTTTGCCTAATTCTTGGCCATAAGGATTTCTCTTATATTTTATTATTTTAGATTGTATATTTCAATCTATGATATATTCGAGATTATTTTAATTTTTTAATTTATTTTTCAATTATTTATTTATGTATGTAATCTCTAAACCCAATATGGGGCTCAAAAGCACAACCCCTAGATTCATTGTCACATCCTTTCTGGACTCAGCCAGTCAGGAACCCCAGAGTTTTGTTTTTAATAGTGTAATGAAAATGTTGATATTCATGTCCCCTCCTTTACAGATATTCAGTTGCATATCTTGGAAATTTGGTTTTAAAAACCCCAGTTGACCACATTTGTGTATACCTAATTCTATATTCTTTATAGTGTTCATTTGATTCATTAATCTAACTTCACACTACACCATGTAGCCACAAACTTGGTAACTTTATATATTTTTTTAATTTTTAAAAAAATATTTTATTTATTTATTTGACAGACAGAGATCACAAGTAGGCAGAGAGGCAGGCAGAGAGATAGGGGAAGCAGGCTCTCCACTGAGCAGAGAGCCCGATTTGGGGCTCGATTCTGGGACCCAGGGATCATGACCTGAGCTGAAGGCAGAGGCTTTAACTCACTGAGCCATCCAGGTGCCCCATTGGTAACTTTGTCTTTAGAGCAAAACTTTAAATCAGTTAATGTAAGGCTTGTAACTATTTATTTTATTTTTAATACAAATTCTAAAATTAGTTATATTGTACAAAACTCTTCTGAATTTTTTTTGGAAACTGATTTATATCTATATATCAATTTAGAGTGAATTTCTGTGTTCATAATACTGTATCATATCTTATGAAACAAAATCTCTTATTTGTTTAGAATTTCATAAATTTCTCAGTGATAGTTTTCAGTTTAAAAAAGTCTTATACATATTTTATTAAATATATTGCTAAGTATTTTAATTTTATGCAACTATATATCAATTTTATTCAACTTTTAATAGTTTGCTGTAAGTATATGGAAACAAAATTTCCTTATTAATGTTATGTCCTGCAAACTTGCTAACCTATTACTTATAATCACTTTTTAAATTTCTTAGATTGTTCTAATTATAAAATTATGTCATTTTCTTATTTTCCAATCACTTTTTTTATACTAGCTTTTCTAGCATTAATGCACTGGATAGGCTCTCCAGTCCAATATTGAGTAAAAGATTTTCTAGCCTTGTCTTTGATGTTAGAGAAAAATTATAGTAATACAGTTAATATAGGGTATTACATTACTTTGTAGTGTTAAACTTTGCAATGCCCAGTAAAATCACTTGATCAGGATGGATTATTAGACTTTCATATTGTTCAGTTTGATTTGCAAATATTTTGCTAAAGTTTTTTATTTCTTATAATATCTCTCTGTCACATCAAAGTAGTGCTGGCTCCATAAATGATTTGCAAATGTTCTTCCTCTTCTATTTTTCTGATTTTCTGTGGGATTTCTGTTATTTTATTATTATTTTTTAAGATTTTATTTATTTATTTGACAGAGATCACAAGTAGGCAGAGAGGCAGGCAGAGAGAGGAAGGGAAGCAGTCTCCCCGCCGAGCAGAAAACCTGATGTGGGGCTCAATCCCACGACTCTGGGATCACGACCTGAGCCAAAGGCAGAGGCTTAACCCACTGAGCCACCCAGGCACCCCTCTGTTATTTTATTAAAAGTTCGATGGAATTCATTTGAGTTAGCTAAGGCTGAGTGTCTCTTTTGGAGAAGGGTTTAATAACAAATTCATTTGTATACTAGACAGATATTTTCATTTTGCTCTTTTCTTGCCTCATTTTTAGTAATTTGAGTTATTCAAGGTATTTGTCCATTGTCCTGAAAGTAGGCATAAAACTGTTCAGAAGGTAATTAGAGATCTATCAGTTTTGTCAGTCTTTCAAAACACCAGCTCTTGGTTCCCTCAGATTTTCTCTAATGTTTATATTCCATTCTACTGATTTCTGCTTCTATCTATATTCTTTCTTTTATCCTACTTCTTTGGGATTTTCTTTTTATCTTTTAAAATTTCTTAAGATAAACAACTTACTTCATTAATTTGATATTTTTCTTTAATAATGTAAATATTTACACTTAATAAATTTCCCTCTAAGCACTGTATTAGCAGAACTTAATAAACTTTTACATGTTCTTATATCTATTCCACTCAAAGCATTTTCTAAATTCTTCTATGAAATCTTCCTTGACCCTTGGGTTATTTGTGTGTGTGTGTGTGTGTGTGTGTGTGTGTGTAATTTTCAAATAGTTGAGGATATCACAAGTATCTTCCAATTATTAATCTCTAGCAGTTTATATTGTATTTATGAAATGTGATTTATATAAGCTAAATAATTTTAAATTTGTTAAGGAATGTATATGGCCAAGCATATGGGCTACCTTTGTGATTGTTTCATATGCACTTAAAAAGAATGTATCTTCTGTTGTTGAGTCAAATTAATTATAAATATGTAAATATAAATTCAGTCATTTTATTTAATGGTTGTTCAAGTCTTCTATAGTCTTACTAAATTGACACCCTATTAATAATTGAGAAAGAAGCATTAAAATGTCTAACTGTAATAGTGGCTTTACCTATTTCTTTTGTCTTTTTATTCCTCTTTAGTCTGTCAGTGTACCTGTGTATTTTGAAGACATATTATTAGGGACTTAATAAATCAGAAATGTTAAAACTTTTTAATGTGTTAACCATTTAATTATGATATATTCCTATTTATCTGTAACATTTCTTGTCCTTAAGTCTATTTTATGTGATATTAACATAACTATTCCAATTTTCTCATAATTATTATTTTAAAGTATCTGGTACTTTTTTAAAAAAATTACTTTTTAAAAAATTTATTACTTTTTAAAAAATGTAATTTGAAAAATTTAAGCTTAAAAAAGATTGCAAACATAATACAAGAGTGCCAGTATATTCTCCAGCCAGCCTCCTCTGATACTGCTATCTTACATAACCAGCGGACAGTTATCAAAACAAAAAATAAATATAACACTTTTATTAATTAAGGATTTTATTTGGATTCTACCAGCTTCCCACTATTATATTTTTCTGTTTCATATCCAATTTAGAATTCCATATTGGATTTAGTTGTAATGCCTCCTTAGTCTTTTCCAATATGAGATAACTTCTTAATTTTGACTAATCATGGCTTTTGCATTAACAGTTCATACAGGTTTTTTCACTCCTTTGTCTGCTATTTGGTGAATTACATTGATAATTAAATGTTTCATGAGCCTTTCATTACTGAAATAAACTATAATTGATCACTTTATATGTTGCTGAATTCAAATTGCTATATTTTTATGAATTTTGCATTGGTATTAATGATAATATTAAACTCTAAATTTGTTTCTTGCAGTCTTTGCCTTATTTTGGTATTAGAGTAAGGCTGGGCCCCATAAAATGAGTTGGGAAGGGCCTCATTGTCTTTTTTTTTTTCAGATTTTATTTTTTTTTATTTGACAGAGACACAGCGAGAGAGGGAACACAAGCAGGGGGTGTGAGAGAGGGAGAAGCAGTCTTCCCACTGGCAACATGGGGGTCTACCTCAGCCAAAAGCAGTTTCTTAATGACAGCCTCCCAAATGCCCCCATTGTCTTTTCTATTCTAGAGGACATTGGGTACAATTAGTATTATTTCCTCCTTTGGTGTTTGATAGAATTAATGGAACTATCCGTGACTGGAATTTTCTTTTTTCAAAACTTTTATATATAAAATTTCATTAATAGAACTATTCTTATTTGTATTTGTTCTTGATTGACTTGTGTAGTTTGTCTCTTTCAAGTAATTGATCTATTTCATCTAAAATTTCCAATTTGGGCATAGGTGTTTTATTATTTTATTAGAAGTATTCAATTATTGTATTTTTAATATCTGTGAATCAGTGGTAATGTCCCCTTTTTCATTCTAGAAATTAGCTATTTCTTTTATCTCTCTTTTGTGCTTAGTAGGTCAGGCTGGAAATTTATCAATTATATTTATTTTTCAAAGAATCAGCTTTTGATTTCTCTGTTTCTGTTATTTTAAAGTTTTATTAATTTGTGCTCTGAGTTTTATAATTTTCTTCCTCTTGCTTCCTTTGGATATAATTCAGTCTCCCTTCTCTAGTTGCTTAAGGTGAAGATCAGATTATTATTTTTTTTATTTAAGCTTTATTTAAACATATAATGTAACCCAACCACCATCTCCCAACCCCTCTCCCCCCCACCCTCCTCAGTTTGTTTTATGACATTAAGAGTCTCTTTGGTTTGTCTCCCTCCTGATCCCATCTTGTTTCATTTTTTTCTTTTCCTACCACCTTAACCTCCACCCCCATTGCATCTCCACTTCCTCATATCAGGGAGATGATGTGATAGTTGTCTTTCTCCAGTTGATTTATTTCGCTAAGCATAATACACTCTAGTTCCATCCATGTTGTTGCAAATGGTAATATTTCATTTCTTTCGATGGCTGCATAGTATTCCATTCTATATATATACCACCTCTTCTTTATCCATTCATCTGTTGATGGACATCTAGGTTCTTTCCATAACTTGGCTATTGTGGACATTGCTACTATAAACATTCGGGTACACGTGCCCCTTTGGATCACTACGTTTGTATCTTTAGGGTAAATACCCAGTAGTGCAATTGCTGGGTCAAAAAGTAGCTCTATTTTCAATTTTTTGAGGAACCTCCATGCTGTTTTCCAGAGTGGTTGCACCAGCTTGCATTCCCACCAACAGTGTAGGAGGGTTCCCCTTTCTCCACATCCTCGCCAGCATCTGTCCTTTCCTGACTTGTTCATTTTAGCCATTCTGACTGGTGTGCGGTGGTATTGCATTGTGGTTTTGATTTGTATTTCCCTGATGCCCAGTGATGTGGAGCACTTTTTCATGTGTCTGTTGGCCATCTGGATGTCTTCTTTGCAGAAATGTCTGTTCATGTCCTCTGCCCATTTCTTGATTGGATTGTTTGTTCTTTGGGTGTTGAGTTTGCTCAGCTCTTTGTAGATTTTGGATACTAGCCCTTTATCTGATATGTCGTTTGCAAATATCTTTTCCCACTCTGTCAGTTGTCTTTTGGTTTTGTTGACTGTTTCCTTTGCTGTGCAAAAGCTTTTGATCTTGATGAAGTCCCAATAGTTCATTTTTTGCTCTTGCTTCCCTTGCCTTTGGCGTTGTTCCTAGGAAGAAGTTGCTGCAGCTGAGGTCGAAGAGGTTGCTGCCTGTGTTCTCCTCAAGGATTTTGATGGATTCCTTTCTCACGTTGAGGTCCTTCATCCATTTTGAGTCTATTCTCATGTGTGGTGTAAGGAAATGGTCCAATTTCATTTTTCTGCATGTGGCTGTCCAATTTTCCCAATACCATTTGTTGAAGAGGCTGTCTTTTTTCCATTGGATGTTCTTTCCTGCTTTGTCGAAGATTAGTTGACCATAGAGTTGAGGGTCTATTTCTGGGCTCTCCATTCTGTTCCATTGATCTATGTGTCTGTTTTTGTGCCAGTACCATACTGTCCTGATGATGACAGCTTTGTAATAGAGCTTGAAATCTGGGATTGTGATGCCACCAACTTTGGCTTTCTTTTTCAATATTCCTTTGGCTATTCGAGGTCTTTTCTGGTTCCATATAAATTTTAGGATTATTTGTTCCATTTCTTTGAAAAAATTGGATGGGATTTTGATAGGCATTGCCTTAAATGTGTAGATAGCTTTAGGTAGCATAGACATTTTCACAATATTTATTCTTCCAATCCATGAGCATGGAACATTTTTTCATTTCTTTGTGTCTTCCTCAGTTTCTTTCATTAGTACTTTATAGTTTTCTGAGTATAGATTCTTTGCCTCTTTGGTTAGGTTTATTCCTAGGTATCTTATGGTTTTGGGTGTAATTGTAAATGGGATTGACTCCTTAATTTATCTTTCTTCTGTCTTGTTGTTGGTGTAAAGAAATGCAACTGATTTCTGTGCACTGATTTTTGTATCCTGACACTTTACTGAATTCCTGTACAAGCTCTAGCAGTTTTGGAGTGGAGCCTTTTGGGTTTTCCACATATTATCATATCATCTGCAAAGAGCAATAGTCTGACTTCTTCTTTGCTGATTTGGATGCCTTTAATTTCTTTTTGTTGTCTGATTGCTGAGCCTAGGACTTCTAGTACTATGTTGAAAACAGTGGTGATAGCGGACATCCCTGCCGTGTTCCTGACCTTAATGGAAAAGCTCTCAGTTTTTCTCCATTGAGAATGATACTTGCAGTGGGTTTTTCATAGATGGCTTTGATAATAGTGAGGTATGTGCCTTCTATCCTTACACTTTGAAGAGTTTTGATTAGGAAGGGATGTTGCACTTTGTCAAATGCTTTTTCAGCATCTATTGAGAGTATCATATGGTTCTTGTTCTTTCTTTTGTTAATGTACTGTATCACATTGATTGATTTGCGGATGTTGAGCCAACCCTGCTGCCCTGGAATAAATCCCACTTGGTCGTGGTGAATAATCCTTTTAATGTACTGTTGGATCCTATTGGCTAGTATTTTGGTGAGAATTTTCACATCTGTGTTCATCAAGGATATTGGTCTGTAATTCTCTTTTTTGATGGGATCCTTGTCTGGTTTGGGGATCAAGGTAATGCTGGCATCATAAAATGAGTTTGGAAGTTTTCCTTCCATTTCTATTTTTTGGAACAGTTTCAGGAGAATAGGAATTAATTCTTCTATTTATCTCTCCTTCTATTTTCAATGATAACCTAGCTGGATAAAGTATTCTTGGCTGCATGTTTTTCTTGTTTAGTGCTCTGAATATGTCATGCCAGTTCTTTCTGGCTGCCAGGTCTCTGTGGATAAGTCTGCTGCCAATCTAATATTTTTACCATTGTATGTTACAGACTTCTTGTCCCTTCAGGATTTTCTCTTTGCCGCTAAGACTTGTAAATTTTACTATTAGATGGCGGGGTGTGGACCGATTCCTATTGATTTTGAGGGGTGTTCTCTGTACCTCCTGGATTTTGATGCTTGTTCCCCTTGCTATATTAGGGAAATTCTCTACAATAATCCTCTCCAGTATACCTTATGCTCCTATTTCTCTTTCTTCTTCTTCTGGAATCCCAATTATTCTAATGTTGTTTCGTCTTATGGCATCACTTATCTCTCGAATTCTCCCCTCGTGGTCCAGTAGTTGTTTGTCTCTCTTTTGCTCAGCTTCTTTATTCTCTGTCATTTGGTCTTCTATATCACTAATCCTTTCTTCTGCCTCATTTATCCTAGCAGTAAGAGCCTCCATTTTTTTATTTCACCTCATTAATAGCTTTTTTAATTTCAACTTGATTAGACTTTAGTTCTTTTATTTCTCCAGAAAGGGCTTTTATTTCTCCTGACAGGGTTTCTCTAATATCTTCCATGCCTTTTTCGAGCCCGGCTAGAACCTTGAGAATCATCATCCTGAATTCCAGATCTGACATATTACCAATGTCTGTATTGATTAGGTCCCTGGCTTTCGGTTCTGCCTCCTGTTCTTTTTTTTGTGGTGAGTTTTTCCGCCTTGTCATTTTGTCCAGATAAGAATCCGCTGTTCTCCTTGTTAAGTGAACTTGGTCTTGGCTGGGTTTCTTGTTGATCTTCTGGGGGAGGGGCCTGTTGTAGTGATTCTCAAGTGTCTCTGCCCCAGGTGGAATTGCACGGCCCTTACCAGGGGCCGGGCTAAGTATTCCTCTCTGGTTCGCTTTCGGGAGCTTTTGTTCCCTGAACGCTTTCCGTAGACTTCCGGAGGAGGGAATGAAAATGGCGGCCTCCCAATCTCCAGCTCGGAGGACCTGAGAGCCAGGGGCCACAGTCTTCAGTGCGCCTTCAAAGAAAAGCGTTTATTCACTCCTGTCTCCCCAGCCTCCGTTTGCGCTTGGAGACCGTGCTCAGAGCCCACGCTCGGAGAAAATCGTGTGTAATCAGTCTCGTCTCACTGGCTTCTGGGAGCGCCCTGAGCTCACCCAGCCTGTGACCAAGCGTCTCTGTCTCTGGCAGAGTCCCGCCTGGAGTCTCCAAACCCCATAGATCCCTGAGCTCTCCCAGGTCGGAGTATCCCCGTATCTTGTGGGGACCCCTTGCACAGAGCACCGGCCCATGCCACAGAGCACCGGTCTGTGTCACAGACCACTAGGAAACCTCAGCTCTGTCTCCGCAGCCGGCTTCTCCGCTCTAATACCTGTGAGTTCTGCGACACTCAGACACCCCCGATCCTTCTGTGATCCCGCGGGACCTGAGTCCACGCTGTCCCCGCGAGGTCTTCACCCCCTGTTTAGCCTCTGGAGCGATGTCCCTCCGTGGAGCAGACTTTTAAAAGTCCTGATTTTGTGCTCCGCTGCTTGCCGGGAGCCAGCCCCTCCCCCTGGGGTCTATCTTCCCGTCGCATTGTATTCACTTCTCCGCTGGTCCTACCTTTTAGAAAGTGGTCGATTTTCTGTTTCTAGAATTGTTGTTTTTCTTCTCTTCGATCTCCTATTGGATTCGTAGGTGTTCGGAATGGTTTGATAGGCTATCTAGCTGATCTCCTGCTGTCTGATGTCATCTCAGCCTGCTACTTCTCCGCCATCTTGACTCCTCCCTGAAGATCAGATTATTAACTTTAGATTTTTTTTCTTATATAAGTGTTTGATTCCATGAAATATACACCACAAATTTGGTATGTTACATTTTCATTTTATTTAGCTAAAATATTTTAAAATTTCTTTAAAGTGTTTTCTTTTTTCGACCCATGAGCTGCACTACCTCGAAGAAATGCATAAATCCCTAGAAATAACCTTCCACAACTGAATCATGAAGAAAATTTGCATAGACCAATAACTAGTAAGGAGATTGAGTCAGTAATCAAAAACCTCCCAACAAAGAGAAGTCCAGCACCAGATGGCTTCACTGTGATTTCTACCAAATATTTGAAGAATACTAATCTTTCTCAAACTCTAAAAAACCGAAAAGGATGGAACATTCCAAACCCATTTTATAAGTCAAGCATTACCCTGATACCAAAACTAGGTGAGGACACAAGAAAATCACAGGCCAATATCCCTGATGAACATAAATGAAGAAAACTTCAACCAAAGATCAAACCAAACTCAACATACATTAAAAGGATCATATATCATGATCAAGTGGGATTTAGTCCAGGGTTGCAAGGATGGTTCAATATCACAAAAGAATCAATGCGGCATTCCATTTTAATAAAATAAAGGATGAAATTTTATGGTCATCTCTATAGATTCATACAAAAACATTTGACAAAACTAAAAATCCATGTTTGATAAAAACTCTCTACAAAGCTGGTATAAATGGAATGTACCTTAAAGTCAAAAAAGTCATATGTGACAAGTTCACAGCGAACATTATACTTAATGGTAAAAAGCTGAAAGTTTTTACTCTAAGATTAGGAACAAGAAAAGGACACCCATTCTTTCAAACTTTACTTAATGTAGTATTGGAAATCCTTGGCAGTGCAATTAGACAATAAAAAGAAATAAAAGTTACCCATATCAGAAAGGAAGAGATAAAAATATCACTGTTTGCAGATGACATAATACTACATACAGGTTCCAACAAAAAACTGTTATGAGTAATAAATGAATTCAGTAAAGTTGCAGGATATAAAAATTGATATATAGAAATCTATTGCATTTCTACACACTAATAAAACAGTAATAGAAACAGAAATTAAGAAAACAATCTCATTGACAATTGCATTGAAAAGAACAAAATACCTAGTAATAAACTTAACCAAGAGGTGAAAGATCTGTACTATGAAAACTTTAAGAAATTGATGAAAGAATCAGAAAGTGATACAACTTAATGACAAGATAAAACATTCTCAAGGACTGGAAGAATTTTCTTAAAATGTCCATACTGTCTAAAGCAGTCTATGGATTCAATGTAATATTTACCAAAATACCAATTATGTTTTTCACAGAAATAGAACAAGAAAACCCTAAAATTTGTATGTAACCACAAAAGACTCTGAATAGGCAAAGCAATCTCAAGAAAGAACATAGCTGGAGGGTATCACAGTCCCAGCTTTTAAGATATACTACAAAACTATAGTAATCAACACAGTATGGTACTGACACACAGACAAATAGATCAATAGAACTGAACTGAGAAGCCAGAAATAAACCCAAACCTATGCATATATGGTCAATTATTCTATGACAAAGGAGACAAGGACATATATACAACAGATAAAAGATGGTCTCTTCAATAAGCAGTGCTGTGACAAAGAGACAGCACAATTCAAAAAGTGAAACTGCACCACTTTCTTACACCATACACAAAATAAATTCAAAATGAATTAAAGAACTTAATGTAAAATTTGAACCATAATAATTTTAAAAGAAAATATAGCAATAATGCCTCGGATATCCACCTTATCAATATTTTTTCCTGGATCTGTCTTTTCAGGCAAGAGAAACAAAAGCAAAAATAAATAATTATGACTTATCAAACTAAACAGCTTTTTGCACAGCAAGAGAAACCATCAACAAGCTGAAAAAACAACCTACGGAATAGGAGAAAATATTTACAAATGATAGAAACCACAAGTGGTTAATTCCTAAAACATATAAAGAATAAAACTTAACAAAAAATAATCCAACTGAAAAATAGAGAACTAAGTAGATACATAAAAAGCTGGCAAATACATAAGAAGATGCTCAACATCACTAATCATCAGGAAAATGAAAATCAAAATCAGTCATCTCAAACCAGTTGGAACAGCTGGTAACAAAAAGACAAGAAATAACAGATTTGGCAAGGAGAAAAGGAACCCTTGTGCACTTTTAAAAAAAATTATTTATTTATTTATTTGACAGACAGAGATCACAAGTAGGCAGAGAAGGAGGAAGAAGCAGGCTTCCCGCTGAGCAGAGAGCCTGATGCGGGGCTCAATCCCAGGACCCTGAGATCATGACCTGAGCTGAAGGTAGAGGCTTTAACCCACCGAGCCATCCAGGTGCCCCACCCTTGTGCACTTTTGGTGATAATGTATACTGATACAGCCATTATGGAAAAGAAAGGGTATGGAGGTTTTTCTGAAAACTAAAATCAAAAGTACCATGTGAGATAATAATTCCACTGCTGGGTATTTGCCCAAAGAAAATAAAAACACTAATTAAAAAAAATATATATATATATATTTTTTTTTTCACCTCTGTTTATTCATTATAGTAACCAAGATATGGAAGCAGTCTAGGTTTTATCATGGGTGAATAGGCAAAGATGTATATATACACAATAGAATACTCAGTAAAGAATATCAATGAATGAAATATTGCCATTTATGACAGTGTGGGTGGACCTAAAGAGTATTATGCCTAGTGAAGTAAGACTTAAAAAGACAAATATCACAAGAATTCAGTTGTATGTGGAATCTAAAAGTGAAACAGACTCATAAAGACAGAAAACTGGTGATTGCCAAAGAAGAGGGGATGGGGGGATGGATGAAATGGGTGAAGGGGATTAAGAGGTACACACTTCCATTTATTAAATAAATAACTTTCAGGCATAAAAAGTACAGCATAGAGATAATAGCCAATAATACTGTAATACACTTATCATGGTGAACATTTAATAGTACATGTAATTGCTGAATCACTATGTTGTATACCTGAAACTAATATTAATGTCACCTAGACATCAATTAAAAATTAAAAGAGGGTGCCTGGGTGGCTCAGCAGGTTAAAGCCGCTGCCTTCGGCTAGGGTCATGATCCCAGGGTCGTGGGATCGAGCCCCGCATCGGGCTCTCTGCTCGGCAGACAGCCTGCTTCCTCCTCTCTCTCTCTGCCTGTCTGCCTACTTGTGATCTCTGTCTGTCAAATAAATAAATAAAATCTTAAAAAAAAATTAAAAGAAAAATAAAGAAGATGCAAATAAATTGAAATATATTCTGTGCTCATTAATTGAAAGAATTGATGTTAAAATGCTTATATTACCCAAAGCAATCTATAGAGCTGATGAAATCTCTATCAAAATTCTAATGGTATTTTCACAGAAATAGAACAAGCAAGCTTGAAATTTACAAATAGCTCATCAATATCTCAAGAACAAAGCCAAATGCATCATGTTCCCTAATTTTGTACTATGTCACAAAGCCATAGTAATCAAAACAGTATGGTAGTGGCATGAAAACAGATATATAGATCAATAGAACAGAGCAGAGAGCCACAAAATAAACACACACACATATTGCCAGTTAATTTACAAAAAGGATCCAAGACACATAATGGGGAAAGGATAGTCTCATCAACAAATGGTGCCAGAAAAACTGGAGAGTCACTTACAAAAGAATGAAACTGGACCACAATCTTACACGATATACAAAAATTAACTCAAAATGGATTAAAGAGTTAAATGTAAGACCAAAACCCATAAAACTCCTAGAAGATAACTTAGATGGTAAGCTCCTTGACATTGGTCTTGGTGATAATTTTTTGGGTCTGATTTCCCAAAAGAAAAGGCAACAAAATCAAAAAAATCAACAACTGGCATATATCAAACTAAAAAGCTTCTGCACAACAAAGAAAACCAATAAAATGAAAAGGCAGCTGAGTGGAAGAATGTATATGCAAGTCATGTATTTGATAAGACGTAGGTATCCAAAATACATAAATAACTCCTACAACTCAACAGAAAAACAAAATAAAAAAACCTCAAAACAATCCGATAAAAAATTGGGCTGAAGACATGAATAGACATTTTTTCAAAGAAGATACACAGATGGCCAATAGGTTCATGAAAACATGCTTGACATTCTTAATCATCAGGGAAATGCATATGAAAACCACAATGAGGTATCATCTCAACCTGTTAGAATGTTTATTGTCAAAAACAAAAACAAAAACAAACCCCAAGAAATTACAAGTGTTAACAAGGATTAGAAAAAAAAAAAAACACCTTGTTTATTATTGATGGGATTGTAAATTAGGGTAGCTGCAATGGAAAACAGTATGGTGATTCATCAAAAAATTAAAAAGAGAACTACCATATGATCCAGCTATCACACTTCTGAGTAGTTATCCAAAGAAAATGAAAACATTAATTCAGAAAAATATATCCACCCATATGTTTATTCCACCATTATGTATAAATGCTGATGTGAAAGCAACCTAAATGTTTATTACAGGATGAATAAACACACACACACACTCTCTCTCTCTCACACACACACAATGGAATACAATTCAGCCATGAAACAGAATGAGATCTCACCATTTGAAACAACATAGATGGACCTTGAAGACATGATGCTAAGTGAAATAAATCAGAGACAAATATAGTATGATCTCACTTATATGTGGAATCTAAAAACAAACACTAAGCTCATAGACAGACAGAACAGACTGGTAGTTGCCAGAAATGGGGGTTGGTGTATAGAGGGTTGAAGAGTGAGCATAATGGGTTAAGATGAAAAGGTAAAAACTTCCAGTTTAAAATAAATTAAGTCAGGGGGGTGTAATGGATAGCAGGGTGATGATAGTTAACACGGTATTGCATATTTGGAAGTTGCTAAGAGAATAAATTTAAAAGTCTTCATCACAAGAAAATAAAATTTTATAACTGCATTTGATAACAGAAAATAACTAGCTTATTATGATCATCTCTCAATATACACAAATATTGAATCATTATATTGATTACATGAAATTTATGTAATAATTTTTATCAATTATACTCTAATAAAAATACAAACATGCTGGGAAAGAAGTTAAGGAATTGAACTGCTGTCTTGGAGGTACACTGCACTGTGAGAACTCAGAGTTTCTACATTTATCTGTGGACTTCTGTATGTGTGTATGCCTATGGTACCCAATTGTTCTACCCCTGCTAGAAACGTATCCTTTCTCCACTGAATTGATTTTGTACCTTTTATATTTTCAATACTTAGATGAGTCTACAGTTGGATTCTTTTATGTGTCTATCTACTAATATCACACGATCTTGATCACTGTATCTTTTAGCCTTAATATTAGATAGAGTCACTCCTCCTATTTTACTCTTCTTTTTCACAATTCATTTAGCCATTACAATTCCTATGCTTTTCCATATAAATTTTAGAGAGAAATTACCTACATTCATAAAAAAATTCTGTGAGGGTTCTGCTACGAATCATATTAAAATCTATACATCATTTTGTATAATTGAAATCTCTACTATGCTGTTTTCCAGTCCATAAGCACAATATGTCTCTCATTTATTTTATTCTGACCACTTTTGCTAGCATTTTGTATTCTCAGGATACAGATTAGGTTACATTATTTTTTAGATTTGTCATTCATGTTTTGTTAGATTTATATCTAAAAGTTTCATTTTGAGAGAGATATAGTGTTCTTCAAATGCATAGGTATAAGAGAGCCTTTCAGTTTAGGACTTGGGGAAAGGGTGAAGGTTAGGTTTCATCAAGTGGCATCAGGAAGAATGAAAGAAGTCATTCCTAATGTATTAGTAGAGAAGAGTTACAGTCCTTTAAGTATATATGAATTTTCATTACATTTAAGGCTGTACTTAAGTCGATTTTCATCTGACCAACTTAATTAGAAGAAGGTAGATCAATGAATGTAAAGACAATGCTAGATTTCTTAAATGATTTTCTCTATTTCTGAACTACAGTATTTTATTGAAATATATCATTGTATAGTGCCTTATAATTAAAAACTTCTATCAGACAATTCATTTCATGTTCTTTTTACTAACAGCCTGACAAGATAGTTTCTTTCCCTTTGATACAACTCAGAAATAATTACCACTAAACCTTGGATACATTAAAAATAGTGATTTTGTTTTACTTTCATAAATCTAAGGTTGTCACACTGTTTCTATCTTGGAAATACAATTTTTCACAAAGGTTGTTTTTCTTTTTTCCTCTCTTTCCTTCTAATTTACCTCTTGAATATGCAGCTATCTCCAAAATTTTATTTATTAATGTAAAATTTTAATTATTTTTAATTGTTTTACCTAGATATTATAAAAGGCAAGGTTATCCTTTCTTTAATTATATTATCATTTTAATTTTCATTATTGTAGGCCATATTGATTTGTAGAGATTATTGGCCAGAGATGTAGGTCAATAGTGAAGCTTAAGACTTGTTACAAGGTAGGAATTAGATATTTGTAAAATGAATAGGTTAATTTTGTCTAGTATATTTAGAGATATACTACCTTTAAGTTTCCTGAGAAAAGTGTACTTAGAAATCAAGGTCTGTCAAATGTATGTTCTGTTTATGAGAAGAATTATAGTGAAAAACTTAGGAGTGTGGAATATGGAGCCAGACTATTTCAGGTGTGATTCTAATTACTTCTCTCAACAGTTGTATAAAATTAAGCAACTCACTTAATTCTCTGGTCAAAATGCTAAAAAATGCAAATGATGATAATAACAGGACTTTTGTCCACAGGCACATTGAGATGTTAAAAAGAGGTCAATAGACATAACATTTTGTACATTTTATAAACATTTGTAAAGTGTATACGTAGTACGCTCTATAAATATTCAATACTGCTTACATGTTACCATGAGAGAGTTTCTCCAAACTGGATCTCATCCTGTGCTACGCTAAACCACATGGAGAATTCATTCAATATAAGCATTTAATGGCATAGAAATTACAAAATTACAAGTAGGCCAAATGGTCTTCTCATGACCCTGCCATTTTAGCCCTCACCTAAATTCTGGGCTAAAGTTCTGATGCTGTGTAAAGGAATATATGGAAGTGGCAAGAGGATTAAAGACACATAAACAACTACAAAGAGTATAGCCAATCTTTAAGGGTTAGAGTAGCCTTGGTATATAGCACCTGGGATTCTTGAAATGGAGATATCTCTAAAGAGGAAACATCTCCTTTGAATCTAATGTTCTAGTCTTGTGGAAAACCCACTCATCCTAAAATGCACTTCCAATTAAGAGCTAAAATGTTCAATCCCACTCCTCATCACTCTGACAAATCCAACCAGTAGAGACCCATTAATGTCTTACTTTTCATTTGCCCACTAATTTTCTTCTTCTTCTTCTTTTTTTAAGATTTTATTTATTTATTTGACAGAGAGAGATCACAAGCAGGCAGAGAAGCAGGCAGAGATGGGGGGAGGAGCAGGCTCCCCGCTGAGCAGACATCCCAATGTGGGGCTCAATCCCAGGACCCTGAGATCATACCCTGAGCCGAAGGCAGAGGCTTAACCCACTGAGCCACTCAGGCACCCCAATTTTCTTCTTCTTTGGGAAGGAGGGAAGAAACTCAAGGCAGAAGTAAGTTGAAGGGAGGCAAAATTTGAGCTCCCACTAGGGCCTACAGATTTCCCTGATCTCCACTTAGATTTTGCCACATTTTTAAAATGTTTTTTTCCTCAATGAAACAAGACAAAACCAGAGAGGGAGATAAACTATAAGAGACTCTTAATCTTAGGAAACAAACTGAGGGTTGTTGGAAGGGAGGAGTAGTGGGGGGATAGGTGACTAGGTGATGGACACTGGGGAGGGTATGTGTTGTGGTGAGCTCTGGGTATTGTGTAAGACTGAAGAATCATGGATCTGTAGCCCTGAAACAAATAATACATTATGTATTAATTAGAAAATTAAAAATAAATAAAATGACTTTTTTCTCAACTTTAATTCCAATGGAATGTGTACATACCTTGATGCCATAGCATGATGGTAAAACAGACACTTATTGTCTGAAGATTATTTCAGCAAAATTATCAGTATTACTCAAGAAGAACAATGCTACCATTCAAACTTAATAATTCATTCCTTCATTTATTTATATAGTCACATACCAAATATTGCTGCCCACTATGTTGTGCTAGCATATTCTAGGCAACAGAGATAAAGTATGACAAAGTATTCCCTCTCTAGAATTGCTATCTGACCAAGAAAAGGCTCTAGGGTACTGAGCATAGATGGAAAATAGGAGGCTGGGTTGGCTCATAGTAAAGCATAGATTGACATAGGGCTTGGAAACCTAAGACAAAATGGGAACCCATACAGCAGTCATGTTGAAGACTAATTTAGAAAACAAAGATGCATTTTAGTCTAAGCTTCAGTACAAATGTTCAAGACTGCATGGTGAAAAACAGGTCTGAAAAAAGGCTGATACAATTTTGGTAAATTTGTGAGTGTAAGAGGCAATTCCTAAAATAATGCTATTCATAAGGAAAAATGAAAAATGTTCTGTGGGAAGTTTGTTACGTTTCTGTTTTCACTAGTAGAACTTTTGATTATATCAGAATTGACATATAAAAATATTAGTCCCAAATTGGGCTCATTCATATGGCTATTATCCCTTCAAAGCACCCTTAAGCCCCTAAAAAAGGTAAAAAAAAGATACTAAGCAAACCATGACTGGCAATGAGGAAACATCTGGTCATTCTCTGACCATAAAAAATATGGGCACTGATTTCCTTCAAACCCTCCTCTAGAATTTGATCAGCACCCTAGCACAGTACACATGTGAGCAATTCAGCACTGTAAGCCATCTCAGAGTTGCTCATTAAGTTCAGAATATTTTATACTAATTGTACAAAAAAGTTATAATTGACATAAACATCTTGTTACTCATCCCTCATTAAGCTACCGACAAGTTTAAGGTGACCTGATCAATATAGCATCATAGTCCACAAAACAATGTGAATAAGCCATGGATGTTCTCAAAAATCTTAAATGGTAGGCAAAAAATTTGCAAAGGAGTTGAATCAATCATTCATAGAATAGTTAATAAAAAAGAAAAATAACTTTGTATTTTTGACACATCAAAGGAGAGAGCCAAAGCCATTACTTTGTATATAACTCAGAAAGGAGCCTAGTCTGCAGGTTTCCACAAACCCAATTTCAACTTACACCTAGAGGTTCTAAAACTTTGATATAGTTATTTCCCATAGAGCAACCTATAGGTAGTCATGGATTTGAGGAATAAATGATCTGCACACTTTTTTGTCCGCTACCACCACATATAGTCCACAACTTCCTTGCTTTCAATCTTCCATTCTCACTTCTTCCAAATTCCTGACCTACCAGCCAAGCTCTTTCAAATGTCCAGAAGTCTAGGAACATTTATAACTCAGGATATTTTTCTTCTCATTCCAGGTTATGACCACACAAATTGGTCAAAGCCCTGTTGATTAGGAAGTTTTACCTCCACACTCTTTCAGCACTATCCCTAGGCAAAGCTGGAGTGTAGCAACAGTTCATTTTCAGTCCTCAAGCCATCCCAACCATAAACCAGGCCCAGATTTTTATTTCAACTCCATCACTTGGGTGTAGAGAATACTCCACAGAGCTATCAGCAGGTGTTGAGGGAGAAGCTCCAAAAACAGTAGGTTACTTGGGGCTTCATAACAACCTTTTTGATACTTAAGTTATCTAGGTTAGTTCAGACCCAATCCTGAATAAACCACTTCTATAATATCATAATTTACTGAATTTATTATGTGGTAGATCCTTTCTGACTATATAATCATTTGATATGCCATGTTAGATGCTCATATCTACTAGGGGCCACCACCACAGCAGAAGTTGCTTTTCAGGTGGCCAATCTTTATCTGAAGAATATGGCATAGCATTATTCCAGAGCCTATAGGGTTCTATGCTACTGTAAATCCTGTAATCAGGCTTCAAAATTTCAAAGACAGTCTTTATATACTAGAGATACAATATCATAGAATCTGTTGGGTTGTATGCCCCAAGAAGGCCCAATGGTATCATAGTATAAGTATCTTACAGAGCTCCCTCTTATGCTCTGGGCCACTTTCAAAGCTCTGGTTCTTCCAACAAATGATTTTTTGCAGTATTCTCAAATCTGGTATGTACTATATCCAAAATCTGAGGAGGCCTACAAGTGATGTGCCTCTTAGTGTTTAGGAAGCACAGGGTATAATAACATATTCTTTATTTTGGAGAGGTTGCAGTCTACAAACACAATTAAAAACTTAAGTAATACAGCATGTCCCTGAGTTTTTAGAGGGTTTATAACTAACATCTGGTTTGCAAGTGTCTTTACTGGGGCACTGCAAGAACTACAACTTCTGCTCCAATCAAGATGATGGCATCAGTATAATGGAACCACAGAGATGGCCTGCAGAATATCCAGATAATTAAGTTCCCTCCAGGCTATATTATCAAAAAAAGTGTAGGACCAACAAGCATATGAAGAAGTATTCAACATCACTAATTATTAGGGAAGTGCAAATCAAAACCACAGTAAGATTCACCACTGAGATGACTCCTATCAAAAAAAGAGAAAACATGAAATAAATGGTGGGGAAGATATGGAGGAATTGGAACCCTTAGGCACAGTTGGTAGGAGTATAAAATTGTGCAGTCTGTATGGAAAACAGTGTGGCAGTTTCTCAAAAATTTAAATGTGGAATTGCCACATGATACAGCAATATCACTTTGAGTATATAGACAAGAGAATTGAAAGCTGGGTCCTGAGAGCTATTTGCAAACCCATGTTCATAGCAACATTATTTGTAATAGCCATGAGATAGAAGCATATAAATTATTCCATTTGTATGAAGTACCTGGAATAGGCAAATCCATAGAGACAAAAAAGTAGACTGGTGATTACCAGGGAGTGGAAAGATATGTGGTAAATGGGGAGTCACCCCTAATAAGTATGAGATGTTTTTGGAGATTCTAAAATTGATTATGATGATGGTTGCACAACTTCATGAATATATTCAAAATCTCTGGATTGTATAATTTAAGAGGTGGGACATATGGTATATGAAATATGTCTGAATAAGTACACACACACACACACACGCACACAAAAAGAGTATAGGAAAGTTATTATGGTCCTATAGCAAGAATATGAGTGTATATGCCTACTGTGGTTGTTGCTGTTTTTTCTTTTTAATATACATTAATGCACATTAATGGATTATAGCTAGTGTACTTGCCAGTGAGAAATTGTGTACCCCTAGAACATTACCCATTAGAGAGGTTTTTGCAATTTCAGAGGGCCTTGATTTAGCAGACTAACAAAGTGAATAGCAATTTTTATTTCTATATCTCTGATATAAACCCTAACTGACTCCCATTTCATTATACCAAAGCACAATTCAGACTACTAGCCAAACTAAAAATTTTATTTGTGCTTTAGGGCTAATGACCAATGTGAGCAGCTAAATATTCCACTAATGATAAAACTTGCAGATACTGTAGAAGTCAGGCAAAAAAAATCTATTTCTGGGGAACAGTGCTTTTGTTTGACAAAATATAAACCATAATACTAATGAATATCTACCTATCTGTCCATTCATTAACTATATCATACAATTGTGTATGAGTACATAAGTATGTGTTTAGTTTTAGTTAACATTTCATCCTTTTTCCAGAGCTGGAAAAAAAATGAGATGGAGTAGCACTTCTTTGCCACTTTCAGCTACCACATTATATATCCACATGGCAATAGATAATTTTAAAAGATCTGGCATGGAATGTGTATATAACTTAAAAACTTCCAAAATGAAGCAACTCAAGAAAAGTCTGTTTTAAATGCTTTCTAGGTCCTAAAGCAAACTTGAAATGCAGTATATCATCTTCAGAAATTATTCCCATTTGATTAAAAAAATCATTGCTATCAATTTTGCATTTTCCTTGGTTTTATCAATTATCTTCTTTTAAAAGCTCAGTGAGATGGAATATGATAGGAACTTTGCCATTATTTAGGAATCAAGATAGTGACTGTATACAAATCAAGACCTAAGAAATTCTTCTAAAAATTTTGAGACAATAAGACCTCTTCATATTGACATCTCAATTCTAGGGATACCTGTGAGGAAAATTTTTCTAATTCTCATCTCTCTTCAGCCTATTTTATCTTGCCTAAGTGAAGCATAGTGTTAAGCAATTAGGTAATTTAGGGGGAAAAAATAGCTATGTAGGACTGCGGCTTTGACTTTGAAGGTCACAGAATGAAAGGCATTGTAAGGGTAATTATTTCAATTTCATTCTGATGGAGACAATGAGGGCAATAGAATGTTAAGCTTTTTCTGTTTTTAAGAGGCCAAAATGAATGTAGAATTTAAGGTGTTTTTGTGTATGTGATGACACTCCTGAAAATTGACCTTAAACTTTGAATATCTCTAAATTTGAGATTATTAAATGCTACTTAGGTATTTCTAACATTGTCCATATTCTTCTAATTCAGTTTCTTCTTAACATCACAGTTAGAAGTAGACAGCTGGCTGACAGTTCCAGAGATCCTCCTACTCTAATTAAATAGGAGATTATTCTCTTCAATGGTCCATGTTGCTGTGTTTAATATCAGCAAATGACATTCATGATGACCTTTTATACTTGGTGACAAATAGGATTCCAGGAAGCCTTTGAATTACCCAATGTAATAGGTAAAATGCCCTCCACATCACAGTAAAATAATTAAAGAGAAAAATAAAAAAGGAAAACCATCATTTCCAGGTGTTAGTTTTGTCAAAATAGAGGAATTTTGAAATTGTTTCCATGTGGGTATAAAATAAATTTTAAATACTTATATATCCAGATAAGAAAAATTACTAATAATATTTTCTTTTCTTAGTCTACTTTTCTATATATTTTTTTTATTTTAATCATGTATAAGTATTATATAAAAGGCCAAAGGCCTTCTATTTTTCTATTGGGTAAGCCCCTATGTTCTTTTTGCAGTTAATTAATCATTAAATGAAAACTTAAGACAATGATGTTTTAATAATGGGAATTTCCTTTCAAAAAAAAAAAAAAAAAAGGATTTGTGGCTCATTTTATGCTCCCCAATAATGTTTATGTTTCAAATCTCATAGTTATCTCTCAGACCGTACTTTATTTTACCTAGTAACAATGCTTGCATTGGTGATCATTTTCTGCATAAAATACTTTCCTCTTCGTCTTTCTGAAAATCAGTGGATTTCCTCCTACATTTCTGAACATTTTTCTTAGACTTTTGTTTGTTTGTTTGTTTCTCCAGACCTCTACAAGTTGGGTTGTCCCAGTTCTCAGCCCTTGCACATTTTTCTCTCCAGAAATTCATCTAGTCTCATGTTTTAAAACACCATTTATATGCTGGTTCTTCATACCTTTATATCACAATTTAATTCCACAACCAGATACCCAATTGCTCACTTAACATCCATGTGGATGTCCAGTAGATATTTTAGACTTGTTATACCCCAAATTGAGCTCTTCTATCTTTCCCAACTCAGTTAATATAAACTCTATTTCAGTTGCTTAGGCCAAAACATTGGTACCAAGTTCAAGTCTTCTCTAAATTTCAAAGCTCACTCTGGCCAGTCAGAAAATCTATACACCATACCCTTAATATGCAGGTTTCCACTGCTATCCACAAGTAGAACATTGTTATGAAATTTGTCATAAGCCACAATGATGGTATAAAGCAAGAAGCAATAACCATTAATTTATATGGAAATTTTTTTAGTGTGTTTAGACCCCAAACGTGACCTGTTTTAGGCTTTTCTGATACCTTAGGGCACATCTTATTAAGAAATACACAAAATAAATCTAGATAAAGCACAGATGCTCACAGACACAGTTCAAAGCTATGGCAAATTGGTGGAGATGCTGAGTGTAGTTCCCGGGGAAGGAGCTTGGTGGCGCCACTCTTGCTGGGGGAGTTTGCTGAAAAATAATTGTTCAATGCTATTTTCTTTTTTCCTGAAAGCGAAAATCCTCTGAATTTCGTTGGTTGGCAAAAAACAGGTACTAATATAGGTCTTATATATATAGCCAGAAGAATAGTGTTTTTCAATTGTGAACCCAATACTCATCTTCTGGTCAAAATTTCCCAGTGACTTCTCTTATCACTGAGGAAAAGCCAAAATCCTTCTTATAACTTAAAAGCCTCCACCCATCTTGCTGCTTATTAATTTTCTAGCTTTCTTTTCTGTTATGCTATTTTTACCTTTGTTCACTCTGCTCCTAGCTGCTTGGCTTTTCTTGCTGCCATGGTTGTTTTTTGTTGGTTGGTTTGTTTGTTTCTTCCCTTTCCTATATTTGGTAAGACATTTGCCTGTGCTCTTCTACCATAATCTTATTTAAAATTCACATTTGTGAGCATTTTCCTGTTGTATTCCCATTGCTATTTGCTTTACTGGATCTTGACAAATTCTTTAAGTGAAGTGCGAGTGCTCAATACAGTACTGCCACCAAGGCAACTGCCACCAATGCTTCTAATAAGCACCAGCAGCTCTAAGTATACAAGAAGATCAGATGTTGGAAAAGCATTTAAGAATTCTGCTAATTCCCTTCAAAAATGTCAAATATTTTTTTGATAAATCTTATCTTTACTTTCAAAGAAAATGTTTCAGAGACATACAGTTGAACCAGAAACATGTACAAATTGGAGGAAACTTACACCATGGGAATATGTAGGTGACATCAAATTTGAGCCTCTATTTCATTCATTTTCATTATAATGTCATTCTTTATATAACAGAAACAAGTCCTGATTGGCTATAGAACATTCACTGTTTTTTTCATCCTATTTTATTATGTCTTTTCTTAGATGAGTTTTTTATATTAAATCTAAGGATTGGTAATTAACAGATTACCACACTTCTCATGAAAAGTATGCTAAGAAATAGACATTAAGTTGTCAAGCTAAGAAATTCAGCTTGCTGTCTTTATGCATCTCTGATAACCAAATAACATCCTTTCATTTTCCCCCACAAATGATGTCCATCAAGCATTTTAAATTCTTGCCACTAAGTTCTTAACGATCATTGAAAAACTAGAAGTCATTAGAAAAATACATCTAATAAAATGAATTCACAAACTCTTCAAACTCTAAGTTAATCTAAAAATTTTACAATTTATTATAAATGTTGCAAAAATCTCTAGGGTATGTAGAGGGTAAACTAGACATCTGGAACAGAAGAATAATTATGGGAAATATTTAAAAAGTAATTAAATCTCAAAATCTATGTGTTGATGAATGACTGCTTTTTCCTGTCCCATTTAGCTTTTGCATCTGCATAAAATCAAAGCTTTACAAGATAACTTTCTTTTTTTTTTTTCTTTTTTCTAATGGGGAAAAAGAAATAGCTATAGTAAATGGAAACATACCTCTATTGTTCAGAACTCTAACAATGATAGTGGCCTACCTAGGGTTAATAGTTTTTCCTTGATCATCTTTCTTCACTCCTAAACAATGTGTACAATGAATATCACTCAGCTAAAATAAATAAATAATAAAAATTCTATACTTAATCTTTGATATTTAGAATAAAACAAACCTTTGAAGATTGTATTACATCCCATATAAAAATTTTGTGTTAGTATTCTCCCTATTCATAATTTCTAGAAAGGCACACTGTGGTATGGCATATGTACATAATACTTGTCAGTATACCAAGGCAGTTAGCTTGAGCTGATATCTGTATTATACAATTAAGGAAGTTTAAACTGAAGAATATTAAAGTTTCTGTGCTCTCCAAATGGGTAGGCATTAAGCATGATGTTGTTATTCACTGTCATTGCAAAGACCTTTTTAAGTTTTAAAAGCCTGCCTTCTGGAATTCAAAGTCCTCATCTTCTCAACTTCATCATACAACCATGTCTCATCTTCCACCTCAATGGAAGCAATCATCCATTGCTTATGTTAATCTTGTCCTTCCAGAAGCAGAGCCCAAGTTGGGAGCAAACACCAAAAGATTTACTAGGTAAAAGCAAGTTAGAAAACAAAGGGAATGGAGCCAGGAGCCATCTGCCTGCAACACAGGTTTGACCTATGAAAGAGAAACAGAAGGAAAAAATCTTCTTAGACTGTAACTTAGATCTGTGGATATTCAACAGAGCTGGTGGGGCCTCATAGAGCCAAAGTCTATCCTTAGAGCTGTCTCTTGTCTCCCAGGAGTAGGTCTACCTTCGTATCTCTGCTATGATCAGTTACTGCCTGACTGTAACCTGTGGGAAGTATATCCTCAACATGAACACAGTGATGGTTTTAGGGCACAATAGTTAGGGTGGTCAATCTATTTGGGCTTTCCATAGTCAGAGATGTACAAAGTGCATTTTCCAATGGTATGGAAAGGACCACATGCTAATACTCAGAATCTCATAGGAACTAAATCACAGAATTTTTTTTTTCCCCTATGATAAGTAGCTAGCTACTGAATAGATTGTAGATAGACTACATAGATAGAGGATAGGTAGGTAGATAGGTCAATATAGATTCAAAGTATGTCTCTTGTCATTAGAATCTTGTCTCCCATTAGAATCTCCCAGCAGAGAAAGCCCATTTGTTACTAAGAGAGCTGACAACTGGAACTAATTTGTGTAGCCAATCTCCTTTTGAATAACCCTAACCCAGGAAAACTCTTAGTCCTTAAAATACAGGTGAGGTAGCTGAATTGTCCTGAACAGTATTACTGTGTAAGGGAAATCACTAGACCCTAGCCCTAAAAGAATAACTCAAAATTCTCCACCCCCGGCACCCAATCTCCTCTAGGCCTTTCCTGTCAGCCAAAGCTTCACCTGCAATGGCACCCCAAAACTTTCTAGGTCACTTCCAAATCCTGGTCTTTCTCAGGCTGTAATGTTTTAAGTTATAATGCTATTCAATTTTCAAGAGTTAATCAGTTTTTTAGATTATAAGATAATGCCTATGATTGTATATATAAGGTTTATGGAAGGGTTTTATATTTTCTAATAAAAATTAGTATTTCACACAAATTATCCATCATTGGTTAAGGGATTAATGTATACTTTTTTAGATGTGGATTGTGATTATTATTTGTTAGTAATATTGCTAGTAGCATATGGCTTAAAAATTATGTATATTTTCCTACAAGGTTTATTTTCTGGAATTATTTCTGAGGCTAGAGCATGTCAAGTGTTATATTTTGTTTTCCTTCATTAATCAGGGGAGGAGTAAGCACTGGGTAAGGCTGAAGTTCATAGCTAAGTAACAACTCACCTGGTGGAAAATACCAGGTACACAGACATAATCATAATGAATATAAAGTTTGCATAATCATAATGAATATAACATTTGCTTCTAAGAGTGAGCTTTTATTATCCCAACCTAAAAGTGGTTTCAGTCATCTTCTGTCTTTTTGTTTAGGAGTCATACCCTAAATTTCATATGTATCCTCTATATAGTCTACCACTAGGTTGATTTATAACTGCTGTTTATTTCTTTTTTTTTTTTTTGTATTTTTTTTTTACTTTATTTAAGCTTTATTT
>ML099007.1:8765-49128 GCA_003697995.1 Taxidea taxus jeffersonii
GGATGTCTCATTAAATCTGTATCCTGGGGCAGTAAAGTAATACCACTGTGGCTGGGAGGAGAGTGGGGGCCCTCCACTAAAAGTTCACCTGGTTTCATCTCCTCTACCTTCCTTAAGTAATAAAAGCCTTAAACTGAAGTTTAAAGAGCATCTGTTTCATAGCTTGAGAAAGTTGGTAGGTACTCATTATAGTGGGTTAGTAGAATGAGGGAAAACAAAGCTCTTACAAAGGCCATACTCAACAAACATAGCTTTGTTGTTCCTACTTGGAACAGGTTTTAACCAGATCATTGGAGAGGACAATTGCTTTTCCAACCACCTCTAGTATCTAGTCTTTAGTAAAAATAACACAGGAAAACAGTTGTTAAAACAGCAAGAGGTAGATTTCCCTTGGGGAGCAGGGTGATGAAAGGACCCAGTCGAAGTAAGGAAAAAAACCAAAATGCTTCAAATCTAGTAATCACATGAGCAAAAACTTCAAACCTAGCCCAATCAATGACTAGATTAGTAAAATCCTACACTGAAGTCATAACAGAAGTAAAGTTTGCTTCTTTCCAAACATAAAGAATTTTTACCATACTAGTCACTGTATCATATAACATGTCCATCTTTCAGCAAAATATTATGAGGCATTCCATAAGAGAATTAAAAAAATAGATTATTTTCAAATACAATTTTTAATTTACCTTGTGTGCCAAGTGAATGAATTATTTTATTTATGATAAATCAGTTAATCATGTTAAGCAAGCTATACTACTTCTGAATAGTGTTTAAAAACAAAACATAACAACCTCTCATTATTGTCAGAGGAGGACTTCGAGAGCATTTATTATACTGTGATTAAATCTCAGTGGTTCTTGAAATTGTAATTGTCAGGTTTAGAGAACTAGCTTAAGAGCACCAACATTCTCAAGTGAGAGTTTTGGTGGTGTGGAAAGTGATATTTTACTTTGGGATGGAAGACTTAAAGGAGGACACACATGTCAGAAAAACAAAAATATGTTCATTGGAATAAAGAAGATTTTTAAGACTATAAATTATAAACACATAATCAAAACCCTAACAAACAAGTATCCTAGAAGTGTCTGGGGGGTGGGGCCTAACTCTTCGGATGCGCCAGGGAAAATTCATAGTTAAATGCAGCTGATCCTACCTTAGCACAATAGAAGATGTGAATGCATTTGACTAACTTTCTCTATTTTTTAAAAATATACATTTTAAATAAATTACTTAATGTCTTTTCAGGAGCATATGTTTAAACAAACCCACAGAATCGTTACTTACTGCTATTCTCACCCATGAGCATTCCATTCACACCTGTAACACATATTTTGAATTTCACATTATAACATTTTCATTTACAAAATTGTTGGTGTTACAAAATATAAAATAATACTGCCACTCAGTTTTTATTGAATTGTTGTTTACCCATTATAGGTCCTCACTTTTTTATACAAGTATTCTAAGAAAATATATAGATGGAAGAATAGATATAGATATGATAACAATTATGTGAATTTACAAAACTCTCATCTAAATCTCAGAATACATTATACATGTGATCTCATTAAATCTCAGTGTTTTTTTGTTTTTTTTTTCAGCATTAAGGAAGCTCAGTGATAGGTGTTTTTTCTTTGCATACTAAGATTGTTTCCTGTGATGTTTTCCAGGATCCTAAACCATTCATGGAGGGTCTTCTTACTATATAGCAGGTACCAGGCTATGGTTCAGAAATTAAAAAAATAATAGTAATAATATTAATAACAACAACATTAGGTGCAGATATAAATTCACAGGGTTTGAAGAAAACAGAAAGTAATTTTTTTATTGTTGTTTTTACATTTTTGAGAGAGGGGTGGGATAGAGGGAGAGAGGAAGAAGGGGGGAGGTAAATGGGGGCAGAGAAAAAGAACAGGGAGAGAGAGACCGATTCCCTTAAAAATCTGGTGACAATTAAAAACTCTTGTTATTTGTAGCAATTTATATTTACAAGGAAGCCAGAAAGTCAGCTTTTATTATTCTTTTATGTTTTCATGAACATGATTTAACATGTGTTTTGAATAAGTAAATTAACCACATGATACAGAATTCAAATGGACATAAGCTTATATCATGAATACTAAGGCCTCTCTCTGACATTGGCAACATTCAATTCTCTATCTGAAACATATTTTCTGTTGTTGATTTTTTTGTGACTCCATCCAGAAATATTCTACTTAAATACAGATATATATGAAACCATTCTTTCATTGTTCACACCAATATTTGCTTACTATGTTCAGAAATCAGTGCCTTATGTTATTTTTTTGTCTTAATATATTTTAGATTTTTTTTTTCAGATCAGTGCATATAGAGTCACCTCACACTTTTTTTTATACCACATTTTTAATGCTGTTGAATGAGATACCATGATTCATTTAACAGTCCCTCAGCTGAATATATAAATTGTTCCAAGCACTTGGTTTTCCAAACAATTATGTACTAAATATCTAGTACCCAATTTGGAGTGTGTTTCAAGGATAAATACTGTAGAGAGATGTATATTTTAAACGTGATAGATACTGCCAAATTGCCCTACAAGACTTGCTATCAACTTTCATTCCATAAGTAGTATATGAGAGTATCTGTTTCCCAACAAAATATTTTATTTTTGTCTTTGCCAATCTGATAGGGAAAAAAAGTCTGTTGCTTGTTGTGAGAATTTTTATGATCTTTATAATTGTAGCCAAATGCCTTTTCATATGTTTATGATGTTCTTTTTTTTTTCCTATGTTGAAGTATTGTTTTTTTCTAATGGGCTTATGGACATTTTTAGACCACTATTCACTTAAGACCATAGCGTTTCATTTCATGCTGCAGAATTTAACTTGGATTTTCTTCAAAGATTTTATCAGTAAGTCTAGTAGCCGTAATATTCATGGGGCATGACTGATTCTTGGTAACATTAAACTTTCTTGTGTGTTTGAATTGTCATTGAACAATGGAATATTCTTGCCTGCTTGTGTTTTAGGCTTCATTGATCACAAAATTGTTTTGATCATATATCTCCTTATTTAAGATAATAGAAATTAATAATGGTATGCAGTAATATTTCTATGCTGTAAGAAAACTTTTTTCTCACATTAAAATATTGTCTTGACAGCCCAAACCTTGGTTGGTTGGTTAAAAAGGAAGCTGTCATAAATTAAGCTTTTATACATAAAACGTTGGAGCTGATATAGGATTCTATAATATCAATTATATTTCGTAACTAAATGGGTATCTTCTTTAATGTTCCCTTTTTACATATTGAATCTATAACTCTGTGCTCATTATTTATACGTTCCCTTATAGCCCCTAACAGTTTGAGCTAATAGGGCAAGGCTCAGGTGTGTCCAAAAATGGAACAGACAGATGAGCTATAATTTTTCAAATATGTTTTCTCCTAGTGTTAGAAATGGACAAATTGTGTCTCTCTAGACAAACAGGAAGAGTTATATAAACTTTCTGATAGCCAGAGCAGATCTGTATAAATTGAGAGATTACCATCAAGTATTCCTGGATAAAGTGAAATTGCACATTGCCAGGGCACAATGAAAATAAACTGAACAATACTGATGGCTTACTCTCCCTCCAACCCTTCTTTCACAAACCACACACTGTTCATTTTTCTCCTTTATCTCCATTACCTGCTCTTTCCATTCTTAATCCCATTACTTTAAATTGCACATTGGTATCTCTTATCTGATTGATGACAATAGATCCTACATTTTTCTGTATCCCGTAATCTTGTATCCTTGAATTCAGACTCCAATTGCCATTGGAGTTGCTTTTCAAAATTCAAATAAATGAAGTTCCTGTTTAAAACCTTTTATTATGTGCCCCCTCTCCCAAAACACAGATTCAGAAGCCAGAAATTACCAGTATGTCATTCAAACTTCTCAGGATTTTGCATAACCTGGCTTTTCTCATTAGAATTGGTTGTATCTTTCAATCAGTCCCATTAATATAGGTTCACCAAACCATTTATCATTTCTCAATACATCCTACATTTTCCTATTTCTCGACTTTGGCTTATGATGACCTGTCAGTCTGGAAGTCCCTTTCCACTTAGTAGATTTATACTTAAAAATAGCTAAACATGGGGCACCTGGGTGGCTCAGTGGGTTAAGCCTCTGCCTTTGGCTCAGGTCATGATTCCAGGGTCCTGGGGTCAAGCCCCACATCTGGCTCTCTGCTCAGCAGGGAGCCTGCTTCCTCCTCTCTCTCTCTGCCTGCCTCTCTGCCTACTTGTGATCTCTGTCTGTCAAATAAATAAATAAAATCTTAAAAAACAAAAAAGCTAAATTTTTTTGGTGGCTTACTGTCCTAATAATTATTTTAAGCATTTCACCATCAGAATACCTTGAAAAAACATAGGTACTATAATATATGTATGGATAGATCTATATCTATATCTATAGACAACTCTTCTTATTTTATAATAATGAAATTAAAGTATTGAGAGATTAGCTAGTATTAGCTAACATGGATTTAAATACAAAGGCAAATTTCAATACCGGCATTCTCTCTCTAGAGTTGGTACAGGAAAGACTTGATTATCTTTTATCTTCCACAGCATGTTATACATTATTTGTACAGTGCAGGTGCTAAACAAATGTTTAAATTGAATGTTTTATTCAAATTATAATTTGGGCTTGAATGATCCAGAAAATTAACTTAATTATCCACTTGAGAATGTCAGTGTTGTCTTGACCCATTTTTGTTGAGAATGTTTTTTTCCCTCTTTTTCCTTAAATATTTCTATTTTGACATTTATAGTTGCAGCAGATGCTAATCCCAGAAATCGAAACAAAGGCAACCAAAGCACAGCAGTGTAGAGTGTAGTGTATGATGACCCCAAATGGTGGCAGTTATTTAGGAGCTCTGCAATTAGTAAAGTGACATGCAACCAAATCTGCTTTCCTTTGAAGGGAACTTAGAAAATAAAAGTGGAAAGCCATAAATGAGAAAATTGACATTAAAAATGTAGAATAAATACATGCAGACTTCAGTTTCTGTGAGTCACAAGAAGTGTGGTTGGAAGAAACTGGAAGACATTTTTCCATGTCTCTATTTGATAAAGCTAAATTCTTTATCAAATTAATAACCATTTATATTTTAATCACAAACTATAATAATATTAAAAGGAAACTATTCACAGGCTTCATAGACTTCATGGCAATTGAGGGAGATGCAAATTTCAATGATGGACTGAAATTTACCCTATGGAAATAGAATATTAAAAATAAAAATTAAGATCAATGGAATTTCTTTACCTTTTCCTTAGACTTGTAAAATTAAATTTCGATGTTAGAAATGTATGAAACACATATCCATGCAACTTTAACAATATAAAAAATTTCATTTGGTAAAAAAACACATTTCTGTGTTATAATTTTCCATGTTAACCTTTCTAAAATAATGGTTTTGAATGTGATTATTCTTTAAAAGAATTGTATCATGATTTTCCTTAGTGGCTGATATTATACCATGGTTCTTCAACTTCAGCACCACTGACATTTTGAATATGGGGCTGTCCTGTGAATTATATGATGCATAGCAGCATCCATGGTCTCTAACCGCCATATGCCATTAGCACTCTTTAAGTTTTAATAACCAAAAATGTTTCCAAACCTTGCCAAATATATTTGGGAAGTATGGGAATCATATCCACCCACCCACCCTCATTGAGAACCACTGATTTGACTCATTGCCCTGGGAATTTTATATTGTCATTTCAAAGGATTCCTCAAAGACAGCATGCTTTCAGGGAAGGAGTTTGCAATCCATGTCTTTTTTTTTTTTTTTTTAACTTCTTTTCTATATTACTTTAAGGGTGCTTATGTTTTACCTCCCTTTGACTCTAATACATTTATTTTCTCCTATATGCCATATATAGCACAAGAACATGTTGTCTACATTTAATGCAGTACTATGTACGTATTCAGACTCTTATGCCACAACTAACTCTATATAGAGATCTTGCTGAATTCCAGTGTAGGGAGGAATGGTTGAACCACAGCTCATGCTTTTGTCCTTGAATAGCACAGCAGCAGGAATTAGTGAAGAATGGTACTTTGTGATTTCCTTCTCAAGCATCGGCAACTCTTCATTCTATTGTGTTGAATAGTATGCGTTAAAGCAATGCAGCATAAACATTGGCCTGAGTTCCCACCTTCATTTTGTACAACTTTATGCTACCTGGAGAAATCTCAGCAGGTAGATGTGTAGCCAGAGGATAAAGGAAGCAGTGAACCACCAGGATATTTTTGTTTGATCCAGAGGCAATAGCTGAAGTGGCAAAGACCTGGAGATACAAGAATGCAGACTGAGTAGTCAATAGACACAGATTCCGTGGAGATACCATGCAGGTTTCATAACACCTTTAATGGCTTACACTTATAGTCTTTAAAAAATAAACTCAATATATATTGTTCAAGTATTCATTTCACCAGTTTGTACAGTTTTTGGTTTCTTTTATAGTCTTCCTCCCTTTTGCTATAATATTGATTTGGTCCTTTGGGGAAAAAAAATCAGCATGCACAGCAGGTCGTCCCAATGCTGAGCACTTAAAATGCTATCAGATCTCCCAGCAAATTAGTGCTCTCTGAAAGGGGCATTGACATTTCCCTATTTAAACTGCACTCCCTTAGGGAAGGCTCTGTCACCAGAGTCATTAACTGGAATCTAGATCTAACTACTGCATTGTACTGTCTGTATCCAGATGGTATAAAAATGGAAATTTCCATATTTTTAAGGTGACCTTTAGGATGAAAATCATTTTTTTCCTTTTTTTAACCCACTTACAGTGTCTTATTCTGCGAAGTGATACTTTCTAAGCATAAAAAGCAATGTAATGATTTATGATAGCATAATAATAAAAATGTTGACTTCCATGTATTTGTCAGGATACATTTTTTTCCATTGGATCATTATTTGCCTCTTCATTGTGACTTGCCCTAATTGCAATGTAAACTCTAAGAAATTCTACTGATCATTCTTATTTCTTGTAGTCACTTTTTGGTTTTGATGAAGGTTTTTTTTTCTTTTTTTAATGTAAATTATTTAAAAATCTAAAGAATTCTTAGTATATCTCTGTTTTTCATAAATCAGTCAATTACAAATACGAACCAAGAGTAATACTTAAGAGACCAAGTGACACCAAGGTTTAAGTTAATAGATTTGGGAATCAAAAACATAAATGTTAATCCAGTTTCAACACTTCATATCTGATTGATTTTAAACACTTTAACTCGGATCTAAGAGATCCATATTTTTATTGGCTAAGCCCCCTTTGCACTGCATAGCTTTACCACTTTGTTTTATGAAACTTCATCATGAAACATCAATCACATGAGAATGCCAAGTCTGCTTTATCTAAAGCACCATGTATTCCCCAAGTTCTGTGATTCTCACTTCTACATAATTCTAGTTTTCCATCTTCCAACTGTAAGAAACATGTTGAATGGTGATTTTCCCCTCTCATTGTCCAATCCCTATTCTTTGGAGTAACTCAGCTTTATCTGTTAAGAATGCAAGTGTAGAAAAAAAAAAAAAGTGTGTATTCTATGTGTGTTAGTGTTCTTATAAACATTTGTTTGACAAAAAAAAAAAAAAAACCTCTTTGATAATGTTTGAAAACCACTCCCCAATTATTTCTATTCTAATAGTAAGACATGATTTTTCCTGTTACATTTCTTCAAAACAGTTATTTTTTAAACCCCAAATTTTAAGGGTTATGGACAGTAGTTCAGCATGAGAAATAAACATTTGAATGGTTGGCCAAATCTAGCAAGCTTGAAAATATAGCTGATGGAGTCATCCACTAGGTGGAACAAAAGTAGCAATTTGAAGCCATGGTTTGAACAAGAGAACAGAGAACCTACACATAAGCAATGCCTGAAATAGACGTTAGTCTTCTGAGAGTTTCCACTTGCTTTCTATATGGTATAGCACAGGGGTGGGCCTACTGCAGATAAAAGCAACAATAATAACCTAACCATAAGAAATGTAAAGCTCTAAATGTAGGTTGGATCATGAATATGGAAAATCTGTGCAGGAAAAAATCAGAGGACTATTCATAATGAACTAGAATTTTGTTACTGGTGTTCTATATTTTTATTACTGTGTTGCTGATTTAAAAGGAGGGAAAAAGGGGTACCTGGAAGGCTCAGTGGGTTAAGCCTCTGCCTTCGGCTCAGGTCATGATCTCAGGGTCCTGGGATCGAGCACCGCATCAGGCTCTCTGCTCAGCCAGGAGCCTGTTTCCTTCCTCTCCCTGTCTGCCTACCTTTCTGCCTACTTGTGATCTCTGTCTGTCAAATAAATAAATAAAAACTTAAAAAAAAAAGAAGAAAAAACACTGTCTTGCCCTTGTGGTTCCCCTTTAATGTAACATGACTACCACACTCATAACACTTCTGACCCCAAATATGAGGGCTTTTTCCCTACCAAGCAATTCTCTGAGACCCACCTGAGTGCCCTATTAAACTGAATTCTGACACTGTCCATCTGGAGATAGCATAAGATCCCACAGGTTAAAGTCTCAGTCCTGCAAGATTGCTCCCACTCCACTTCAGATGCTAAGTGTAAGTCAATGTTGTCACTTGTATTTTTTTTAAATATTTATTTATTTATTTTAGAAACATAACAAGCGAGTAGAGGGCGGGGCAGAGGGAGAGAGAGAATTCTGAATCACACTTCCCACTGAGTAGGGACCCCAGTGCGAGGCTTGGTCCCAGGACCCTGAACTCTTGACCTGACCCAAAAATCAAGAGTCAGCTGCTTAGCCAAGTGAGCATCCCGGGTGCCCGTTACCTGTACTTCTGACCCCCAACTGGCTATAAATCTGAAGTTTCCACGATCCTCTCCTTGGATTCAATGAATTTGTCAGAGGAGCTCACAAAACTCAACAAAACACATTTAGCAGTATATTAAAGGATATGATAAAGGATACAAGTGAAGAGCCAGAAAGAGATACATAGGGCAAGGAGGGTCCTGAGCATAGGAGCTTCTCTCTACCTGAGACTTGAAGTACATTACCTTGCTGGTACATGATGTGTTCACTGACCTGGGAACAAACTCTTCCCCATATTATGGGATGTTATGCAGGCTTCCTGATGTAGGCATGGTAAGTTATGATCTCCATTTCCAGCTCCTCTCCCTTCTCCAGAAAATTGGGGGTGGAGCTGAAAATTCCAAGCTTCTAATCATGTCTTAGTCTTTCTGATGACTAACCCCAACCAATGGTATACCAAGAGCCCACCACAGAAGGTGTTCCTGGTGTTCTTATTACTTAGGAATTTACAACAGTTTTAGGAACTCTATGCCTGACACAGGGACAAAGACCAAATATTTATTTCTTATTATAAATCATAATATCCCCAACTCATAGATCTCTTATAGTAAAACTATCTCAAAAGTCCAAATATATTTGACATATTACTAGGATCTAATTCAGTTATTCATAAGTATCCAGTCGGTCATCATATTATATGAAAATGTCTCCTGGGGCAAGGCCACTCATGTTTGCAGGCCTCTATGTGATCCTGTCAGGTTCCAAAAGCTCATGTGGTCAGTAATATATGGCTTCACTTTTTCAGGTATCTGGTATACTAGAGCCGAGACAGTATTATCTCTTGCTTTGAGCCTCTAGAGGTGTTAATGTAATACTGGATTTCCCTCACTGCATTCCTTACCCATAGCTAATATTTTTCCATCTCCACTTACACCCAGGTTTCCCATCCTTGAAAGGAACATTAGGTCTGGCCACTGTGCTGATTTAGAGTGCATGCTCCAATCCCAGTCTAGAAAATCTGTTTCCCTCACTGGTCATAGTCATTTTTGCATGTGCTATAGGTTACTTTGCAAGAAATAGTGAGACAGACAAGTAAGCAAATGTAATATAGTGTGTATCAGTCAAAACAAAGAAATGTTACAATTTTGGTCAGTCAGGAATCAAGCAAAATAATGCAGCTACCAAACCCATCTAATATCCAGACTATAATAGTTTAAGGACTGAGCAAATAACTCATTCTCTCCAAAGTAGTGGTTCTTGCCTCTGGCTTTGTATTAGAGTCACCCAGGGGTGGGGGAGTTGTTACAAAAAGTACTGATGTCTGTGCCTCATTCTTAACAAGTTATTCTAATATCCCAGATGATACCTAGAAATAAGCATTTTTCTTTTTTTCTGATACTTTCCAGGTGATTGTAATGTTTATTTAGTTTTGCGAATCACTAAGGTGGGAAATTTATGTGCTGAATTCCTATAGTGTGAATGAAGACATACTGATTAAACTTAACCTTAAAATAATTATTTGGTTAACTACACTTTATGAATACAGTTGTTACGTTCATTTTGCTTTGTACTTAAATGTGCAATCTGTTGAAATTCCCATCATTTTAGTGTTTTTGTGCACTTACTCTATATATTTCAACAACACTGTTTTACTATATCTCCACTCTCATTTATGCACTGTGTCTACATTCTGTAAATTTCAGCCATTACGATTTTAAGATGCTCACTCTAATGGTATCCAACTGTCCACTTGTCCAAATTGTTTTTAACTTATATTTTTCTCTTTCCATTTTCCTTCCAATTTACCATCTTTCAGGCTTTAAGAGGAGGATTACTTGGTACTAAAATGAAATTCTAATTTATCATTGTGGCTAAGAGAAAAGTAAATTAGCGTATAAATTTTTTTTGACATTTTCACTTTATTGCAGAGAAGCATGTGAATTCTGTTAAATGTGGTTATGTCATAGATCTAACTAATGTACTTCTCTGGGAATCATTTTGTACATACACTAGTATATAAGCAGTGTAGCCTGTAGGACCCATTCTTTTCTATACACAGAGAAATCTCTAGGTCACAGTAAGTAGCTGAGGTTTATGAACTATTGGAAGTATTTCTCAAGACTTGTAGTGATATTTCAATTGTAAAATATAATATTACTGTGTAAATATCAACTTTGCTTCAGGATGCACTTTTTTGGGAATTTTTTGAATTATTTTGTGGCATTAGAACAACACTAGGGTTGTCTCTTTTTTTAAACATTTGTTAAAGCTGATTTAATCAGACCACAACTGAAACAGATGCAAGCTTATATAAAATACAAAAATAATTTGTTGTATTTAGATTATACTCCTTTCCCTAAAAGTACAGAGCAATTTTTACATGTAGTTTTTTGTTATGAATCCTCACATCACTCCTTCAAGGCAGAACTCATTATTTTTCTCATTTGACAAGTACTGGTTAAATTGAGGTTTTAAGGGATTTACCTAAGGGAGTGCAAAGTGTCATTGTTGGAGTCAGCAAGCTCTCTTGCCTTTGAGTATTTTCTCTTTTCCTGTGTACTGTGCTACTTGAAGAACTTAATCATTCCTTTAACAAATATATAATGAACCTTACTGTGTTCTAGCAAACTTCTTAGTGTTAAGGGCAGATATAGCAGAAAACAACAAAGCAAAAATACACGTGCACAAAGGTTTGCAGCAAATTTTTTGTAATAGCTCTAAACTGCAAGAACCCAATTGGTGAATAGATAAATTTTATTACATGCATACTATGGACTATTACTCAACAATAAATAGAAATCAAGTATAAATGTACACAGTCATAGATGAATTTCAAAAACAGTATATTAACTGAAATAAATAAAATACAGATGGACACTTCTGTATGATATATAAGAAATCCTTTATAAGAAATTTGAGAGGTGCATGCAGAACTATGGCAGAAAGCAGATGAGTGCGCCCTTAGTGTAGCCTGTGGTGAGCAGGGTGGGGTGGATATAAAAAAGGCTTGAAGAAATCTTTTAGGCTGTTGGAGCTGTTCTATTTATTGAGTGCAATGGTGCTGACATGTATAAAATTAAGAAAATACTTTAACATTTTAAATTTTATTGTAGGTAATAACTTAAGGGTATTGACAAAGTTATTTATAGTATCTGCTAATATTTTCAATGTATGTAATTTCTGCAGTGCTGCCAGCTTTAATTTATTGTTGATGATCATTCCTTCTCCCCCCTATCTTTTTTTTACTGTTTGTCTTTTCTTATCAATTGATCAGAGGGTTCCAGTGTGATTATTCTGTCCCAAGAACCAAATTTTATGTAAGTTGATCCTCCCTGTGTGCTTTCTAGATCATTACTATTATGATTATTATTTCTTTGCTTCTGTTGCCTTTGAATTATTATGTTGTTATTTGTTCTAATATCTTGAGATAGATGATTAACTTCTTATTTCTTCTCTAGGATATGTGTCATAAACCTATGCCTCTTCTTCTGAAAACCACTGTATCTGCATTGTGTAGCTTTTATATGTACTTTTTTATAGACTGTTTTATTAGTTCTTTAATTCAACGTAGTCTTGAAGTGTCATGATCAGAATTGTTAATAGAAATAAAGTGATAGAAGAATATGCCCATATTTTTCCATCTATATTGTCATATCCAACCAGCTCATATCAAGCTCCTCCTTAACACAGGTTTTAAAAAGTCAGGTTTATTGAGGTACAATTTAAATACAATAAAGCATCCTCTTTTAAAGTGTGCAATTCAATGAATTTTTCAGGTTTAAGTTATATAACTACCACAGATCAAGATGTAGAACATTTTCATCACTCCCAAATGGCCCCTGGTGCCCCTTTTGTAGTCAATACCATACCCTAACCCGTAGCCACTGACCTGATTTATTTCCTTTGAATTTTGCCTTTTCCAGTATATCATATAGTCATATAGTATATAGCCTCTTTCTCTCTTTTTGTTATTTATGAGATTTATCCATATTGTTGCATATTCATTTTATGATATGTTATATTCCATTAAATAGATGTACTATAATTTTTTTTTAAATTTTGCCAGATAATGGACATTTGGCTTATTTCCAAACTGGAAATGTATAATAGGTTGTGAACAAAGTTGAAATAATGATCTGTAATAATTATCTGTATATATATTTGTGCACATGAATATATGTGTATATTCATTTCTATTGGATAAATACTTAAGAGTAGAATGACTGGATTACACGGAAGATACATATTTAACTTTTTAAGAAACTCCTCAACAGGTTTCCATAGCAGTTGTACCACTTTGTGTTCGCATCAGCAGTGTCTGAGAACTCTACTAGCCTAGCTCCTCAGCATTGTTTTGTTGATCTTATTTTAGCTATTTGAGTAAGCGCGTAACAATATCCCATTGATTTATTTTGCATTTTCTTAATGATGAAAGAGGTTAAGCATCTCTTAATGTGCTTATTTGTCATTTTTGTATCTTTTCTGAGAAGTATCCATTCAAATCCTTTTCCCCTTTTTTATTGAGTTTTTGTATTTTATTACTTTTGTTACTATTGCAAGAATTCTTTATGTATTCTGATTTCAAGTCCTTTGTTGGATATGTGTTGTACAAATATTGCCTTCCTGTCTGTGGCTTTTGTTTTTTGTTTTGTTTTGTTTTCCATTTCTTAAGTGTCTTTGAAGAGCAATTTTTTTTTTTTAAAGAAGCCATAAAAAAAAAATAAAAGTCACATCCTCAACCTGTTCTTCTGCAACTCATGCTTTTTCTTCTTATCTAGGAGTTTGTTGATTATCTCAATATCTCCAAAATCTTCTTGTATAACTTATTGCAAAAGTGATATAGTTTTAACCTTTGCACTTAGTTTCTACCTTTTTTAAGGTATGAGATGAGGATAAAGGTGGAGGGAGCTCTTTCTGTTCTCCTCTGGCCTCACCCAAGTCTTAGGCATGTCCTGTTCAGGGATTCCAGAACAAGGTTTATCAGCTTTTCCACCTTTGTTTATCCCCTTTATCTCCCTCCCTTAAACCCTATCACCTACTCAAAGTAGTGAAAATCTGATTTGTGTATTTCAGAAATCTTTGTCAGAAAAACTTGGGTCCTTCCACAATAACATATGTTTTTGCTTCTGTCCCCCATCCCCAGAAGCAACGGGTTCATACCCCTCCAGAGGCTTGCAGCTCTTGCTTTCTGAAAGAGTAATGTCCAGGAATTGAGCACATTAGTCACATTTTCCAGAGAAATTGAACTGATGTGATAGATAGATAGTAACAGATATTTATTGTAAGAAATTGACTCATATGAGATATAGAGACAGATGTCCCAAGATCCTCAGTCAGCAAACTGGAGATCCAAGAGAGCTGATGGTGTATTTCTGGTCCAAGTCCAAACACCTGAGAACCAGGAAAGTTGATGGTATAAGTTAGAGTCCAAATCTGAGTCCAAAGGCAGGAGAAGACCAATGTCTCAGTTTGAAGATAGATAGAAAGCAAATTCTCCTTTGCTCAACCTTTTTGTTTAATTCAGACTTTGAACAGATCAGATGAGTTCTACCCACATTGGGAAGGGTGATCGGCTTTACTCTCTGTATCAATTCCAATGTTAATCTCATCCAGAAAACCCCACACAGATATACCCAGAATGATGTTTAACCAAATGTCTGGGCATCTTATGACTCAGTCAAGCTGACAGGTTAAATTAACTACCATAGGACAGCATTTGGTTTCTTTGTACCAGAGAATTAATCTGTCATTTATCCTGCCCTTCTCTCTATCTTGTCCTGAGAACCATGCAGAAAGCAGTAGAAAAGAGCTGGTGAGTATAGACTACCCTTATATCTGGGCAAAACCTTCTGAACTTGTTAAACATTCAACCATTTTCTTCTTACCTTACCTGTTTTTGTGGTGGCTTCATCTTCTCCTTGTGCTCTGTCAGGAGGGAAACAGTTTGTATGCCCCATCTCTCTTCAGGAGCTTCTCACTGGTTTTCAATTCAGTTTACCTTGTTAACTTGCTGTGTGATGGGTTTTTGATAATGTACAGTTTTCTAGCTAATGCTTGTTAAGATATAAGTGACATTCTCCTGTAGATTTGTTCACAGTTAGTTGAAGCAGAACTTTAGTTCCACATTTTTTACCAGCTTCATTGAGGTACACTTGAGAAATAAAAATTGTATATATTTAAGATGTGCTATGTGATGTTTTGATATATGCATACTTTGAGAAATTATTACCAAAATTGAGTAAATTAGGATATCCATTTTTCATCTAGTTACCCTTGCACGTACATGTGCTAAGAGCACTTAATCTCAATTCTCCTGGCAAATTTCAAGTTTACAAAATACTGTTAGCTATATCACCACGTTGTACATTAGATATCCAGAACTCATTTATTCCATAAAACTGAACATTTGTGCCCTTTATCCAATGTTTTCCTACTCCCCCACTTCATGGTCCTTGGCGACCATGATTCTACTTTCTGCTTCCATGAGTTTGACTTTTTCAGATTGCACATAAGGGAGATTATGCAGTATTTGTCTTTCTGTGAGTGGCTCATTTCATTTAGCATATTGTCCTCCAGGTTCATTACTGTTGTCTCAAATGCCAGAATTTCCTTCTTTTTCAGTCTGCATTTTTTAAAAAGATTTACTTATTTATTTTAGAGAGAGAGAGAGTGAGAGAGAACACAAGTGAAAGGGTCACAAAGAGAGGGGGAGAGAGAATCTCAAGTAGACTCTGTGCTGAGCACAGAGCTTGATGTAGGGCTTGATCTCACTATCCTGAGACCATGACCTGGGCAGAAACCTAGAGTCAGACTTCTAACCAACTCTGCCACCCAGGTGCCCCATCAGTCTATAATTTTGAGGGTACAACCTTTTGAGGTATAGTGTCTTTGAAGAAGAAACAAATAAATTGAAAGATTAGATAGATAGATAGATGATAAATATAGTAAGTAGTATGTATTAGGTATATTTAGTAGATAGTATATATATAGTACTCGCAGGTACTATATATATGTGTGTATATATACTATACACTATTCACTATATATATGCATACTATACACTATATACTATATATATGCATATATATATAGTGCATATATACACACATATATATATTTAGTATATTAGTAAATATACTAAATAGTATATTTAGTAGATAGACAGTGTTAGTATAATTTTTTACTATATTAACCATAAAGAAAAGTAGATTAAAAGTGAAAGGATAGGAAAACATAAAATGCTAACTTTAGCTTAAAGGACCAATGGAGCTAGAATAATTACACTGATATCAGACAAAGTAAATTACAGAGCAAATAATACCAGTATAAGAAGGCATTTCATAATGACAGATCAATTACTTAAAAGTGCATAAAAATACTAAACATTTATGCCTTTATGAACTGCCAAATACACAAAGCAAAGACAGATGATGATATTGATAGATGGATAAACTGCCAAATACACAAAGCAAAGACAGATGATGATATTGATAGATGGATAATTATATACATACATATTATCCTCTAAGATAAATTATCATATCAATAATTATAGTTTTTAAATATATCTCTCAATAAATCATTCCTTATTTATTGTATAAGTCCAACACTATCCTAATATCAGAAATTGCAAAGAAATTACCGAACAAAGGAGGAAAAGAAGAAGCAAAACAAAACCTATATACAAATATTCTAAACAGGGCACCTGGGTGGCTCAGTTGGTTAAGCAACTGTCTTCAACTCAGGTCATGATTCTGGAGTCCCAGGATCGAGTCCCACATCGGGCTCCCAGCTCCACGGGGAGCCTGCTTCTCCCTCTGACCTTCTCCCCTCTCATGCTCTCTCTCACTCTCTCAAATAAATAAATAAAAATAATAAATAATAAAAAATCTTACAAAACCCCAACCACAAATATTCTAAACATAACTTTAAGGGATTAAATCTAACAAAACATAAAAAAATTATAATAACAAAGTGGGTTTCATCCAGGAATGCAAGATTGGCTTAACATTTCTAAATCCTTAAATCCAAGAGCCTGGGATTTAAGAAATGGCAAAGAAATATTTGTTGAATGAGGGAAAAAAAAATGATTGAATCAAAAGTTCATCCCTTACTTGAAAACCCAGTCCACTACTTACCCTCTCAGAGAATTATTAGAGTAACATTAAATATCTTTGACTCCAGAGTCATTTGGTTTGTGTTTTATTCCTTTTCCTGTTATTACTCTTTGTGTGACATTAGGCTAGTTGTTTAGACTTACCATATCAACATCTTTAAAATAATGATAAAGTAATAATACCTAACTTACAGGATAATTGTGGGAATTTAAAGTCATGAAAAGGGCCTATAACTATGTCAGTTACATACTTAACCTATGTGATTTCTTAACTGTGATAAGATCATCCTAAATGTTACCTTTTTTTTTAACAGACACTCTAGTACTTCTACTCCAATATACTTCTTCTTTAATACATCTTTTCCCCTAATATTTAAAATTATTATATATTTATTTAAACACATGCTCTTTCCCCCACTTCTGGGCATTTACATCATAAAATCTAATCTATGGAAACTGAAAATATAAACACAATGGGATTGGAATAATAAACATTTATGGGACTAATTTTAGATCAAATAAATGTTTGTTTTGTTTAGTTTCTAATTCTCCTTGCAGTGGTGGTATAACTAGAAGGCAGTCTCTTAGTTCAGAAACCTGGAAACTATTGAAAGAAAGTGTAAATAATGTGCTCCAAGCTTTTTTTTTTTTTTTTTAAGTGCCATGTTTTCATTTGTCACATTGTCATACTGCTAACTGTAACTAAAGGCATCAATAGGGAGAAGGGAAACTTAAATAGAAGCTCAGTATAATGAGGTGGGAATAGTACTGTTATAAATGATAGGAGAAATATGATCACATCAAAAAACAGACAATAATTATAATAATTTGTGAAATAGTAAGAGTTAAGTTATGGAAATAAAAAAGGATCCAATGGAAGCAATGATACAGGATTGTAATATGTGAAAAAAAATTATAGTTCATGGGATCATGGAGAGGAAAGCATTGCCAATGGAACTGATCTCCAATGTAGCTGTAGTCATTAAGGATGGCAACTGAGTAAACTCAATTACCTAGAACACTTTATTACATTTGATTACTGTCAATCTCTTATTAAATTTTTGAAGATTTGTCAAACTATGTCCTCAAGTCATCATGGCTGCTTTCTCCCTGGAGTCAGTTTTCTATACTGGCAGACTGAGTACAAAATTTTAAGATGATTTAGATATTTAGAAAGGAAGACTTAGAGTAGCTCTAGACTAATACTGTGGTACTCAACCTTAAAATAATTCTTTCACCCATGTTTTGATTATGCTTTACTTCTGCCTCATTTCCCTATGCCAACTTTCATGGACATAGTGAATCTGAATTTCAGAAGGGATCTGCCACCTTTTCTCATAAAACTTTCATGGACAAGATGGAAATATAGAGAAGGGGATGAGTGATAGTTTATTTCATTGGATCCCAGTCCAATAATATCATAAGGAAATCTGTCAGATGTCTTTTTACACTCTGATATACTATATCAACAAAGTTTGGCATGACTTGTTCTTATTGAACTGTGCTGGATCCAGATAATTAGCCTTTCTGTTTTTAAATGCTCTTTAAATATGCTTTAAAAATTGTGTTCTAGAATTTCACTGAGACTCATCTCCAAATTCTTCGAAGTTTAAGAAATCAACTTTGTTTTTTTCCACATAGACTTAATTTATGCCAAACCTTAGACTTCTGGTATGTGTCTCATTCTCATGGGTTTAAAATATTGATTTTATCATATGCCACAACTTATAACCCTCAATAATATCACCCTATTTTTCAGAAATGTTGTTTGTGACTATGTTCTTGTGAAATGTTTTATTACATTCATAACTTAATCACATGCCACTACTATAAATGGCTAATATATCACTGTCCATTGCCATGGGCCTTACTAGCTTTCTGTGTAAGGGGTATAATTCTCACATCATTGTCTTGTTCTATTACTTCGTTCAATGCAATGTGAGAGGAAATAACATATGTTAGTTAGTTTTGAGCCAAAGTTTTGAGGCTTTGCATGTTTCAGCCACCTCTCTTGCTCTTTCCCTCTGCCAAAAGAGTGGCATGTCCAAGTTAGGAGCAGTTCCTTCAAGCCTAGACCCCAGAATAAAATACATGGAGAAGAGTCAGCCATCACCCACAATTGCTCACATGTAGTGTTGTAATGCACCTTTGCTGCTATAAGCCATTAATATTTGAGGCCTTTTTGTTACATTGAAAAGGAAAATAATCCACTATCCAAATTTACCTTCTGAAACTATATAGCTTTGTTTTTGGTCATTGAAGAAACAGACTCTTGGTGATTTTCTAATGGATTTTTGCCTCATTAGAGAGCTATTGGTAATGTGGCTGCAGTAATTTATTTCATGTTTTGTTTTATCAAATATTTTTATGAAATATCTCAAAACCTTGACTTATTTCCAAGGGTTTCAAGTGAGTTTAGTATGACTGGATTCATCTTGAATGGACCAACACTGAATATTTTAATTATTATAACCATTATTTTTTGTTCCTCATTCAGTTCCTCCCTATACAATGCACATGGAACTTATCATTTTCTTATCTTATACGGAACATGGCTCCTGTTATAAAAGTGTGTAAATTGTGTGTAGTAAGGAATGGAAAAAGGATTGTGGTTAGTGAGTCTAAAGACCAGCTCAGAAATGTTGCACTATATTCTAAGGCCTTGCTGAAGCCAAATTGAAGGGACCCATTACCTCAGCCTCTATACCTTGTTTGTATACTCTGATAGTCTACAAATTCTATATATCCTTATATTCTCCATCACTCAGTCCAGATATGCTTTTTCTCCCTACCTGCCATTCCTTCTTTTTGGCTGACCTTTAACAATAAGATCATATAGTCATACTCATCTAATACCCATATTATTTTTATATATTTTTTTCCTGTGAACAGTTTCTGTGAACAGTTGGTTAAAGGTTTAGTGGTGGGAAATATGGCTAACATGTTGCTGCAGTATCCCTGGGCCCCAAAGTAACTTAAATTTGCAATGACCAGTTTACCATAAAGTGGGACTAGTTTCCTTCTTAGTTCTTATAGACAGGTTAAAGGAATAACTGAAGTCAAAAGTTGGTCTTGAGCTATTGTTCAGAGCATATGAAATATGTAAATGGTTTTTAGTGATAGCTTTTTGTTTCTGTTCTTCTTCTCTTGTATCCTTTCTTCATATAATTTATTTTATGTGTGCTGTGTACTAAAGAGTACTAGACACTGGGGATAGAACAATTAACATGGCAAAAATGATCCCTCTGTAGGAAAAATCCAGTGTGCTTTAATATACAAACCCAAGCTACTCTGGAGTTTCAGTTAAGTTTTCCCTAAAAAGATATTTGTGTTGAGGGCTGAAGAATTACCCAGACAAAAAATACATTGAAGAGAGGTTATGATGAAATAGTAATGAAATGAAAGAAATAATGGGTGAGAAGAGATATGTCCTAGGAGTAGAAAGAACCCTAAAAAAGAAAGTAGGGGTGGACAAAAAAGAGTAGCTAGGGGAGACAATGGCCTGAGATTAGGGTGGAGAGAATGCTGAGATCTGATCAAACTGGAAAAGATTTTTGGATCATGTTCTAAGAGCATTCAGAAGGTATCGAAATAATTTAAATGAGAAAGTAAGAAAATTTCTGAGAGTTTTTGTGGAGAATGAAATTGAAAGAAAATAGAATGATTGCTAGAAGGTTACAGTGAAATTCTGTCAATTTTTTTATTGGACAAACATAAATAAAATAACCTGTTTTTAAAACTCAATAAATTCCCCACACCTTTTCCTTTTTTGGTTCTCCTATCACCTCTCATACAAAAGGTTCATAAGGCCAAAGAGACGGAATTTGAGATAGGATCCTTTTATCCTCATTGTCTCCAAAAGACAATAAATTTTCTTTCTTTCTCTCTCTCTCTTTCCATTTTCACAGCATTTGCAGTGGCCTAGCAGCTGTTTTGGAGTGAGGCTTTGCTGATATCACACCAATATGCTACCACTGGAGAGTTAGTTTCTGATTAGAAGGACTGCCAGTGCCGGAGTGGTAGCCTTGATTCACACAAGTTATATTTTCCTTCTTAAATATTTTAGAATAAAATTTAGACATGATATTAGATATTTAGCAAATAAGTGATAGAACTTGAACTAGAGATGTGACAGTAGAGGTAGAGGGACATTGAGATTTGAATATAAAATTGCCTAGGAATTAAAGTAGACTGACCAACCTGGAGAAGTTAATAACTGTGTGTGGTGATGAAGAGAATTGGATTGTAAAGCAAGACTGTGAATTCAAGTGAATCGTGAAAGGAAATATGACTTATTTAATTCCTTCTGAAGGTTTATTGCAAGGCCAAAAGAGTAAAATTGATAAAATATGGAGAGATAAGGGAATTGAGGGAGGATCATAACTTGTCCAAATTCACTAGAGGTCCTCATCCAAAATGTATTTGCTACCATGATTGCCAGACTCTGTTCAGAGCCACTTTGTTAATCTACTAAGAGGAATTTATACAGATATTGAGACATGCTTTCAAAATCCAAGATGTAAAGAAATTTTTCTATATAAGATATTGAATTACAGGTAACCATCTATTGGAGGGTAACGTTATATTTTACTTCATCTTTTTCAAGTTAAATGAATTGAATCTGTTCTTCTGTGTTTTGTCAATGACCTCATTGTTATTGTCTTGATTTATGTCATTTAAAAAGGCAAATGGAAAGAAACCAAGAGAGATAAATGAAATATGTCACTGTGGAGTGCTGTAAAGATTTTATTGCCACTTGTTAGACAGGAGCCCATATAAAACAAAGTATTATTCCAAATGCACAGAAATAAATCTTTGTAGCAGGGTATATGCCTAAACATCAAGATATACTACATGTATGTATATGTGTATATATGTTTATATGTGTGAATAATATATGTATTAGAAGTTAGATGTAATCTTGCAATTTTACTGCTTCAAAGAAATTTGTTTTATTTTTAGATGTATTGTTTTGTTGTGTGAAGTTAACTTGTTTCTATTACATTTTACTCATATTCCCCTATATTAAAATAATTTTCCATATTAAGTCAATATACATCATTTAATATATAATATCTGAAAAACTTTTCTCAAAATGTTTGATGTTTTAGATGTTTGAAAATATTTGAAAAAAGTTCCCATAATAAAAAAGATGAAATTATTATCTCTAATACCAAAATGTTCAGTACATTTGTGTGTGTGTGTGTGTGTGTGTGTGTGTGTATTCAAGATGACTAAACTCTCTGAAGTGATTGGTGATTATATATATTGGCCTAAGAAGCACAAGAGGCTTTATATGATGTGGCTGAATAAAGCCTTATTGATTTTTGCACATGTAAAAAGCTACAGAATTACAAGAAATTCCATTCATATCTCATCTTGGGTTGAACATTGACTATGTAAAGCCACAATGCTTTAATATGGATGGAGCTTATAGGCTACAAATGATTATTTTTATGAGTTGGAATTTGTGGCTCTGGCTCCTGGGTCCTAGGGAAATGAATGTAAATCCTACATAGATGGATAAAGCAGGAAATGTCATTGATTTAAAATAAACAACAGTTAACCCTCTATAATCAAATCTCAAAACACTGCATTTTATTATTTGTTATATATTTGGTTGCTTTTTGCTTGGGAGAAAATGAACAATAAGATATGCAAAATTATTTGGCTTGTAATAAGATTGATGTTGCAAATTTTTAAGGGTTTGTTTGGCTGATTCGATTAGAAGGAAAATGAATGGCTGATATATTTATTTATTTATTATTTTTTATTTATAATGAAGAATAGATGATCTGTGGCATGAGAATCCTGAAGCATCCTATTCTCTAAACACCTTAAGGTTAGTTTATTCATCTTTATTTTCCTAAGACCTAATAGGTAAATAATTATTCAAGTTAAAAAATTCTACAGATCTTTTTACTTTTAAAATGCATATTGACATTGATTTTATTTATTCACTTTTGAGAGAGAAAGAGAGAGAGAGAGAGAGAATGACCTGTGGAGGGCCAGAGGAAGAGAGAGAATCTCAATTACACTCTACCCAGCACAGAGCCCCACCCAGGGCTTGATGTCATTACCCTGAGACCATGACCTAGGCTGAAATCAAAAGTTTGAGGTTCAACCAACTGAGCCACCTAGGTAACCCAAAATGTATATTCACATTTATAGTATTATCTTTTATTTTTCCCATTGCTAAGGCAGGAGGTGGAGGAGTTTCCTTTGACATGTACTTTTTTATTTTCTATTACATATTAATTATCATTATTAATTCTGTTATTTACTCTCTCTTTTCCCTTTTAGCACAAATACTACTCCTTTGGCTTTTTGTTTTCTCCTGATTTCTTCCAAATCATAGACTTGGTAACTATTCTTAAATGCACACAATGTTTTTATTGTATGTCTTTGAAACATAATGTCTTTAATGCATAATGTCTTTATTAATGTCTTTGATTGCACCATTAAAAAAGTATCATTATTTCTCATGATTCTCTGGGTTGACTGATTCTTCTGCTTCATGTGATATTTGCTGACTTCTGAGGTGACTGAAAAACCCAAAATATCCAATCTCTCTTAGCTAGACCTGTTGGTGCGAGTCACCCCCTTAGGGTTAGAGCTGGGGCTGTAAGCCTTGGTTGTTTCCCATGTAGGCCTTCAAATAGCTATTTTGGTTTATTTTAGCATAGATTCGAAGAAGGTGTGCTCCAAGAAAAGCACCAATGTACGAGCGCTTATCAAGTTTGCATACATTATAATCTGATGTTTTATTGGCCAGTGTTAATTTCATGTCAAGCCTAGAATCCATGTGGTAGTGTAAATACTAGAGGGTTGTTTGTTGTGGAACCCAAAGTAATAGCCTATCATAGTCTGGGATTTGTAGATAAAAAGTTTTGTCAAATACGGATTGCTTCTTTAATAATTTGAAATCAATTGAGAAGAAATGATTTTTCTAAAAAGCATGCAAATATTTGCTGTATGAATCATAGGCGAAACCCTGGAAAATGTCACCATTGAATTCAAGCTATTTTAGACCAAATGTCCTTCAGAAATTAAAATAATATTTAAGGTTTAATTATTCATGTATAAATTTAAGAGATAGAATCTTTTTGAGCATCACTATGAGCTGTATACCCCTAATATTTAATTATCAAAGCATTTTTGTGAAGAAAGTGTTAATTTCCCAAGTTTACTGAGAGAAAATTAAGACTCAGAGAGCAATTACCATCATACAGTTTTAAAGAAATAGCAAATTATGGATTCAGGGGAAATCCTATTAGCCTCCAAAATCCATGCTGTTGTTACTACACCATGTTTGCAGAAAGAAGGAATGTATTTAGTTGAGCTTTCAAAAGAAGAAATAGAAGCAAGCTTTGTGAAATTCGAGAGAAAACCTGCAAGCATCTGTCAAATCCACCACCCTCCTTTAACAAAAACATGTTTGCTCAGGTTTGCTGTCAGCATTTTGACTTTTGATATAATCTTAGCTTACACTAATACTTGAGGTACTTTATAGTCAAACAAATTTTTGTAAGAACTGTTAAAACACATGCTTTTTCTTTTTATGCCTTCTTAATTCTTGGTCATGTCTATTTACAGTCTGGAATCTCCAAATATAGTATTATACCATGTAATGGAAATGTTCAAATCCCTGCTATAGCAAATTTAGACTAAGACCAAAAAATGAGATAAAATTAAATGTAGAAAGAGCAGAAGAATAACCCAAGGGAGCAGTATCATTGTGACTCCTACTTATATCTCTTATGCAGTTTCAGAATTACAGACAGTACTTTTAAATCACACACAGTAACTTTATTTCTATCAAATGACAATATCTATTCATCTTATGTGTTTTGAGTGGTTGAGAATAAAGAATTTAAATGAATTCTGAAGTGTCTCATCTCTACTAACCCTCAAAAGCAGCATTTAGTGCTTCAAAGAAGAAATTAAACTCTTGGCAAAGTAGCTACTCAGAATATTCAGTTTTTCGACTTTCATGAGGCCATACTTCATTGAAGAGACATGCTCAAACTAAAAACTCCAGTAATGAAATAACACCAGAACTTAGAATATAAATGAGTTTAGAGCCACTGAGAAAATTCTGGATAATGTGATACTAGCCTCACACATGATCTTCTGATCAGTTTAGTTTGGCTGCCTTCCAGTTGGTTAGAGAAAAACTCCACTGACCTGAGCATTGAAACTAGCATTCCTAAGTACGTTTGAAATTTTTTTTAATAAATAAATAAAAACTCTCCTGTAGGATTTTGTTAATGTGGAAGCAGTTTCTGTTTTTTAGTTGGCTGAAGTAAATACTATTCCATGTGGTGGCAATTTTCTGAGAGAAAGAGGGTTCCATTCTTATATTATTTCCCTCCTGAGCCACTATCCTTTAACGTAGGAAAGAGGGAAGAACATAAATGGAATTATTAAGCCAGAGAGAAATGTGGATCTTTGTCATTCATTGGATTTGTGTCCTGGTTGAACCCTAATGCAAAAAAAAATTATTTGCATAGGGCTAGATTTGTACTGCTCTCTGCTGTCCAGATAAAGTGACTGTATAATCTTATTTTAGTAATTCTAAACTTGTAGTCTCTCAATTTATATTTTTTCCCTTGAGACAGGATAAAGTATGAGTATGAATGCTAAGAAATATAATATTAAATGACCTTAAATATGACTGGATGTAATACATTTGGATATAGTGGTTGTAAGTGGCAAGCTCATTAATATTTACTGAAAACACCAAGAGACGTGAATAAGAAGTAAATCAGAAAAACTTTCTACATTATTAAGCATAAGCTTAGTTTATTTACTCTGAAAAAGCATCTGGGAATACTAAAAGAATAAGACACAAAGGGTAGAAAGAGATAAAGCCCTAAGAAGAATGCTTACCTCCTAATATACTAGAAACAACTTTCAGCTTGTGGGAAGGATTGTCCCCCAAAATACTTAGAAGAAGAGATCTTTATTTGAGTCCCTAGTAATTTGCACATGTCTGAGTGGCTATATAGAGGATGTTTCATGTCCTACACTAAACTGTGAGGCTTTGCTTTCAAAATAATAATAAGTGATAATAAAAATAAAAATGGTGTCTAATCATAAAAAATCTCAAAGTTCTTTAAAACTAGAAAACAAGTATATATTTCTTAAATGTCAAAAAGTACTTGGAAGATATTTGGACTGTTGAAATTTAGGAAGCCAGGTATCAGGTCTCTTTTTCCTTTTCCAAGGTATTTTACTCAATTAGCCATCTTTTTTATAAAAGAACAAATCCCAAGTGCAGCACTGAGCTGCTACAACCAGTAGCTTTCCTGAAGCCACATCTGGTATTAACAGGAGAGACACAATGTGAAGAAGTATATGTAAGATGGCACTCTTAATCTTATTCTATCCATTATAAAAATAATTGGGCTATAGGATAGCTGATGAAGATATGCATGCTTCTTATCAAGTTTCTCCCTGGAGGGAAACAGATAGATGTGGTAAGGCTCTTGCCTTCACAAAGTTCCCAGGAATTCATTAGGGGCACTTAGAGGCAATAGAAAGTGGTTGTAAGCTAGATTTATTTTTAAAGGGGATTTCGGTAGACTCTGAACCATATGAAATTTTAAAAAAAATTAGAAAGATTGTTAAACAATTTACTACCACTAATAGCAAATAATGGCACAATTTATTACACTGTTTACCTACTGCCTGACATTGAATACCTCTGAAATCAAAGCAAGTGAGAAATTGTTTAAAGCAGTAGTGAGGTTGTAAGCTCCCATTTTGTGAATTAAAAACCAGGAATTTGCCTGAGGGCCATATTATTCTAAATTTTCAAATACTGTATTTAATGTGTAGAGTGTGTAGGTGGCACCATTCTAACCACTGAGAGAAGACATTGTGATGAAAAATTAATGTAAGTGATGAAAAATATAAGCAAAATAATATCGTATTCATTATATCCCACTGTCAATGAGAAGGGAAATTCTCCTCTATTTCCAAAGTAAGACTGAGCTGAATGTATAAAATGAGGAATGACTAGAAAGAAGCCAGCAACTGAAAATATGTCTTGTATCTATAATTATTCTTATTATTTGACCCTGACATCTGAACTTCAACTTGTACTAATACTTTTATGGCCTATCCATCCTGAGATATAATTAAATTCTATTGGGTATTGAATTTGGATCTGTCATAACAGAGGCAGGACATCATTTCTGTATACTTACACATAAATTTTGTGATAACATTCATAATATTAGTAAATATCAGATTTAATTCTTGTTCTATGAATACCTATCCCAAATGATAAATATAGATCAATACATTCAAAATGTATTTTCTAAAGTAGAGATTGGCAATGGCTGCGAACTTGAATTGGTAGAGGTAAATAAAAACAACCTGGGACAAAAGACTTCTAACATTACATTAAATGTGCTCTTCAATGAGTATAGATTTGGACCTAAGACTTTGTTTAAGTATTTCTTCAAATACTGATGTCCACTTATTTTTTTAAATTGTGCAGTGTTTCAAAACAAAACAAGAATGAAAGAATGAGAAACAAAGGAAGTTGAGTAGGTAGATCTATCTCTATATCTATGCTAGATTTATCCATTGCTACATTTTAGTTGATTGTAAAACCCATGGATAACATAAGGGATGCATCAGGACTTGCTCACATTCCATTTTGATGGTTCTTCTAAGCAGTCTGCTCTTCTGTCAAAAATGATAACTTCCTTATGTTTGGGTTGCCCATAAAGAACAGGCTTGGAAAAGAGGCTCCTTTAAATAATCTGTGGCCTCCGTAAAATCCATTTGACTTTGTGAAAGTATAATTTGTAAAAAGCAAAACAAAACAAACCAAAAAAAAAAAAAAATCCTAAGAAGCAAAAAAACAAAACAACACAAAAAATCCTCTCCACTCAGTGTCCAGATCTGGATTTCTAGTAACATTCTTTAATACAAAGAAAAGGTTGATTTTTAGGTTGGGGAAGATGATATGTGAGATGAGTCTGGAGCATTTTGTAGTGCCAGAAAATGAGGAAATGCTCATATATTGACATACACACACAAGATATGTCAAAGCAACATGAGAAGGAAATGGGAGGGTTCACAATGACCAACCTGAAACAGTTTGAGCAAATAATGTAACATTGGATTATAATCCAACATATAAAATAAATATTTGTGATTCTATAGTAATACAAATAAAATACATAAATAAATAAGTGGGAAGAATAGAAAATTTTCCTATGTAGCATTTTCAATACTTTTGGTTGATACTGTCTCTGCAAAAGTGGAACTTCTCTACTCCTTATGTGTGGGCTGCACAGTCTTCTAAAATGTACAGTATGAAAAAGGGAGAGGACTAGCTATTCAGGGGGAAACCTGACAAAAACTACCTCTGTCACGTGACTAAGGTCAACAACACTGGTAAATGATGCTGATAAAAGGTACCCTTAGTGTGCTGTGATGGCAGAGTCACTCTACTTCCATAGTCTTCCTCCCAGTAACCCATAATCCCAGTGTAATGAGAAAACCATCAGACAAATACCAATTGAAGGACATTCTGCAAGATATCTAAGACTCCTCAAAATTGCCGAGGTCATTATTAACAGGGACAGTTGTCACAGTCTAGAGGTCCCCAAGAAAACATAATCATTACATGTAATATGTATCCAGTCTAAGATCCTGGAAAAGAAAAAGAACATTAGGGAAAAAACAAGCAAATCTGAATAAAGTCTGAACTTTACTATTCCAAAAGTAGTTCATTAGTTGTGACAAATGTACCATACTAATGTAAGGTTTTATGAGGTTAAAGTGACTGAGGTGGATATGAAAATTATCTTTCCTACTTTTGTGACTGTTGTGTAACTCCAAAACTATTGTGAAATAGTTATTTTATTAAAATATTTAAAAAAGACTCTAAAAAGTGCAAATTGAGGTTGTGTCAGACTTAAATGAAGGATCCATAAAATGTTAAAAGCTGGTTCAAAGAGAAAGATGAAAGTATTTATAGTCACTGAAAGAAGTTAAGTTTGAATAAGATTTCTAATTTAGATAAAAACTGATGTATATCCTACAAAGTAATAAAACTATAAATTGTGGAGGCTACTTTTTCTATAAAACATTTACATCTTTACTGAATGAAGTTGGACAAGAATTATTTGCATGGTGATTGTCTTTTTACAAGTTGACTTCTTTCTTTAAACATCATTTTTACAGAGCTGTGAAATATCCCAAGCACTAGAAAATAGCAAGTCAAATAAAGGGACACAATTAGAGAGTCACATAAAAGATATGAATGATTCCTTTGCCTATTTTCATGTTTGATAACTTCCCCAAACAGTTTAAACTGTTTGATTTGATTGCCTAGGCAGAAATAATTATCGGCAGTTGCTTGCCCATGGTAGCATTATGTCTTACAGCACAATTTTTGAAAGGCATAGAAATGATTTCACAATTTTTTTTTAGATTTTTTTTTCCTGGAATGTGAGTCTTCATTTTGCTTTTACACCTTTAAGACAAGGTGTTGTCATCCCAGAAACAAGAAAAGTGTATTCTACACATCTAGTAATGAAATACTAACATCTAATAAACAAGTAAAGGATTCATTAACACTGTCTTCTTTTGACCTTCTCCTTGAAACAAAAAATTGTGTGTCCAGAATATACAGTTTCTTAATAGAAAATATATTGTTTGGAAAACCTATGTGCTACCTGAGCAAGCACTGGTAATTAATAATCAGTTTTCATTGAAGGATAACATGTGTAATTCTGTAGAGCACAGTTGTAATAATTCTCAGAGCTTTTTCAACTCTATGTGGCCCACCAAAATAAACAGGTAATATGAAAAGAGAAAGCAGAGAGATAATACAATTCTATTTTTACGATGTTTGGAGAAAGTTGCCTGAGCACTGATACTTTAGGTATAAGAAAATACTCTAAAACTGAGCTTTGTCAGGGAAGTTCTACAAGGTCAGGCACTGCCTTTTCCTGGTCTAAAAATGTGTGATGGTTATTTTGTGACAGATATCTACAGTCCAGGCAAAACTATGTGTGTCTAATTGAGCCTGCAGGTGACCAGTTGCAGGTGCAACTGATTGGCTAATTTGTACTTTTGGCATGAGATTCCAGTGGCTAATTATGCATTTACTTGCTTATGGAGGCAATTTAGGTTTTTTTTGTTTTGTTTTTTTTTTTGCAATTTTTATGCTGTTATGTGATTGTAGGCTCAAACCTTAAACTCATTTAGAAGGATGCTGTGTCTGAAAGGTCAGCTTCAAAATCCAAAAAAAAATTTGGCCACTATAGTAACTGGAGAAACAATCTGGAGATTACTGAATTTTACAGATTTGTCAGCATGTGGAAGGAAATACAATTAAAAGAATAAAGGGATTAAAGGAACCACAAGGAATGACATAATTTCATTTATTGGCAGGCATATAATTTCCTTTCATTTTTTACAGTTCAAAATACATTAATTATTGTTTGGAAGAATAAGTGAATTGGACTCCCAAAGACCTCTGTCCCTACTGAGTTCTTAAAGACAATCTTAGTAAAAGAATGAGAAAGATAGATAGCTCTGATATGAACATTATAAATTTTATGGATGTGGCAAATGAAAATTAGTAAAAGTATGTGGATATCATTATCTTAATTAAAAATAGATTTACTGTTATCTTTTTCTGTTTACTAAGGAATTTACCAGTTTCAGGATGTCTGGGAGACTCAGTTGGTTGTCTGCCTTCAGCTCAAGTCATGATCCTGGAGTCCAAGGATAAAGTCCCACATCCGGCTCCCTGCTCGGTGGGGAGTCTGCTTCTCCCTCTGCCCCTGCCCCTACACATGCTCTCTCTCTCTCAAATAAATATATAATCTTTAAAAAGAAGGAATTTAGCAGATTGGGGAAATCATTCACCATTTCTATGTGACCAGACCTCTCTGAGTGTCTGTTTAAGATTGGGGAATTTCTGGGTGCTCTGATATACTTCCCACTTGATTATATAATTAATCAATAGACAGACATATAGCCATTATGTCATAAGCTTATCTCTTTAACTTATTCATACCACTTTGAACAGTAGTCACTTAGAAAAAAAAATCTCATTGGCCCTTTGAATGGAGGTAGTATTTAAAGCTGTAATTGTTGGTGTCATGTATAAGAAGAATCAATTTGGGGTGCTGGCAGGTCAATATTGAAGTGGAATAACTACCTATTGTATATGCGATATACTATTCCTTTGTCATATTTAATTTCCTTTGTTTAAATTGTGTTTTTCTTATAAATAATTCAAGGGGAAACTATTGGATTCTGAAATGGGTAAATCAATTAATGATTGCCTCAAAGTGTTCATGCATGTTAGACTCACAAGCAAATGCCAATCAATACGGACAGACTATCAGTTACCTCATTTTGACTACATTAGCTATTTGCTCTATGCTTTGCTCTACACTTATGAAATCAACATTCTTCAGGTTTATAGATACACATTATAAAGATATATCTATTGCAAGAGGTTGTCTAATTATCTTCTGATGAGATATACTATGTGATTTTAGGGGGAAAAACTGTTATATTTTATATAATAAAGAAAAGTATCCTAAAAATACTTGATCCTCTAGAAGAGGGAAAAGATGACTTCCTTCCTTACCCTTTCAATGTATCCCCAGTCTGACCAAATAGGGATATTCAAACAAATGATGAAAATATAAAGGAGGTTTTTTTTAACACAATGTTTTTGTTTTTTTTTTTTGAAATGTATTTCTTTATTTGACAGAGAGAGAGAGAGAGCACAAGCAGGAAGAGCGGCAGAGGGAGAAACAGGCTCTCCCCTGAGCAAGGAGACCCACACAGGACTTGGTCAAGACTCTGGGATCATTACCTGAGTGGAAGGCAGATGCTTAATCCACTTAGTCACCCAGGCACCCCAGAGTTGTTTAAACTCTAAAACTTTCTATTTTTCTAAAAGCATGGCTAGGTTTTGTTTGATTCCTTGTGCTCAAACTTCTTCCACAAAATAAGGCTGCCTGCCTGTTCTGTGTTCTTTCACTTCTAAGCTTTTATTTTACAGAGTATGCAAACACAACTGTATGAAGTTATTTAAAAAAAATCCTACTATGCATGCTTTGTAGAGTCTGATATAAAAATGCTGGCATTCCTCCCTGAAGGTAATGATTTCAATGTTTCTTTACTTTCAGTTTGGGATTTGCAAATTACTACCTTAAGATCTGCTCTTTGAAGTTCTTTCCCTTAAACTTCTTTTGACCTTCCAACTTGGCAACAAAAATATTGAGCCTGGAATCTGGCAACCTCATAAGTATGTTGGGCATTTCATAGAATAACATGATGTCTGGCATATGATAGAGCTCAAAAATATATCTTAATTTTGATTAAGATATAAAATTTGAAGAAAACTGAAGTTCAACAATGAAATTGAAGTATTGTCTGAAGCATGAATTATCTTTATAATCACAAGCAATTAGTAAACTTTTGCTTCAACTCCTCTGGCACACACACAAATGCTCTACTTGATTAGCCATTCATAGGATTAGCATATACAGTTTCTAATTTTCAGAGACTTTCTGTGATCTCCCACGAAGGGACTTGTTCAATAGCATGGAGTCATGGCCTATTAATCTTGTTTGAGTACCCACTCCCCACCACATCCCCCCTTTTCCCTTATGGAAATGTCAGGGAAATTGTGTAAGGTGTGTTTTTTTGTATTTTTTTAGGAAATAAATATTGAACACTTATTATATACTGGACAAGCATCTGGCCTCTGCCAGAAGAAGACAATATGAGGCTTTGACCTCAAGCTTGTAGAATGAAGGTGAAACAAATAACTGACTTAATTCATTTTAATTTGGCACATGTTGGAAGGGCCATGATAAGGGTCACCATCTAATCGGATAAATAAATAGAAAACACCAACTCAGGTTCACAAAAGGTTTTGCAAGGGTAGATATTAAAGCAGAGTTGAAAGACTGAGTTGGTTCAAGATGAGGAAGGGGAAGGCATTAAGTTGTAGGATGTCATACTGGCATGGGCAGATTAACAGATCTGTAAAGACTGTGGCTCATTATGGACATGTAATTAATTATGAATAGCTGGTCCACAGTAATTAAGGACAAAGAGAGCTATGGGAGAATAGTCTGAAAAGAGGGCTGGGATGGAATCCTGAATAATTTATATACTATGCTAAAGATTTGTTTTATTGTAAACATAAAAGTAGTAATTGAATAATGTTAAGTGAAATCCTAGTAATAACTGATGAGAACCAGAAAAAAAAAAGTTAGAACTCAGTTAAATTAACAAGCATACAAATAAAAACACAATGATAATCTCAAACTATTTAGCAAATGGAATGAAGACATGAAAAAATGATTAAAATGTGAATAACCAAAGATGGGGGCCTATATAAACTTCTTGATTTCTGACTCAGGTGACAGGAGGAATGGTGATGTAATTCCTTATGGAGGGGAAGCAAGAAGAGGAAACAGATCATGAAGTGTATTAAGGATGAATTCAGTTTCATACATTTCCATTTGAGAGCCTGCCAAGTCATCTAATTTTTAAGGAGGGAATTATGTTTGGAGTAGCTTAAACAAAGATGTAATAGTAAATAAAAAGAGGCTTTTGAACTAAAGGGTATTTGATAAAATTTCTGATATAGGGTAAACTTTTAGAATAAATAGTGTAGGATTATCATCAGAAAGTTTCATTATACTGAGGCAATGCAGTATTAAAAATATAGGAAAAATGTAAAACACATATGTGACAAGAACTCAGCTCTTATTATCAATTTCTGTCTGTTCTCCTAGCACTGGTTGCAGTCAGACAGCTTCTTCTGTTGTCTTCATTGTACCCTGAGCACACTTTGCTATTCTAAATGTTTAGAATGCACTCCTCTTCCTTATTTTTATGCAGATTTTATTTATTTATGAGCCCAACTCAGTCTTATCATGTCTAGGATAGCTCAAAAGTAATTTACACTGTCATATAATGGCTTTATGTATTTAAATCTCATTTTACCAACTAAGATGTTAAGCCATAGGGACCTTCTTAAATATCTTTGTATTCTCTTTAATGATTTCATGGGTCTAAACATCTAGTATGTTCCAGTAAATATTTGTCAATTAAAAGAAATATTGGGCCGATTGCCTAGAAATGGAAACTTAATGGATATAAAGGAAGGGGATCTCCCCCAAGATGAAAGACTTAATCTCACAAATTTCATGATAACTTGGGAGTACATTCAAATCTTTATGAAGTGATATGAAGTATTTTGCTAATCATTTAGAAAACTATTGCTTGAGGATTTTTAGTTGTGACAGACGTGAGAGAACCAATGCAGCTTCCAGAGAGGCTGACAAGGTAGTAATGGAAACAGGAGTGTAGAGGACACCTGAGTGTTTTTGTATTTCAAAAGATATTCATTTTCAAGAGTAGCAGTAAAGGAGATGTGTAAAGTGGAAAGTCTAGTAACATGCTCCTGAGATGAGTGACTACCTATCTTTTTTACTTTTGTATCATTTCACTGATTTATTGTTATAAGTCATGCTAGGAAGGGAGGCACTTTGTTTGTTTTTTCTTTACTTGGAAAGCTGAATCTTTTTTGTAGCTTGCCCAGGGTCACAAACCACTGAAAGAACAGAAAATCAAAAGTGGTCTTTTGTGCCATGGTCTGCTATAAATGACACTTCCATTTGTGCCTTCACATGGAGGTATAATTAGTAATAAAAGGGTTGAAAAAAGCATGCCTTTTGTAATTACATAATCCAGTTGATGAACAACATAAAAATTTTTGGTTTTTGAATTTTCATTTTTTTAAAATAAAATAGTTCCTAAAGCTAAAATCATTTTTGCTCAGGTTGAGGCTAAAGTGCATTTTTTATAATCCAAATAATGAAGTACTAAAAAATAAGAGCAGGTAATGGAAATGCAGACAGAACTTTAATATAAATGGTACAGTTTTCAATAACAAGTCCCTAGCTTAAAACAGAGTAACCAAAGACCTCCTAAAATTTGTGAATATATTAATAATCTATATTTCATAGTTTACATGTAAAATACTAAACTAGAAATCTATAACTAGAATAAAATGATTGAAAAACCAGATGAACTTGGATTATAATAAACACAAGTAACTAGGCATATATAATATTTTAGGTTGCTGATTTATTTTCATTATAGTTATTATTTGTATGTTCATACTAAAGTAAAACATATACTACATTTGTTCTTTCAGTACTTGTATTTTAATCATCCATAACCAATGACAGATAGGAAGAATTGCAAGAATCTGTTAAAGTGAAGACAGAATTAACTAAGGAGGAAAGTCTTTTTCAAAACGCTATTTAGAAAAAAAAGTAATTAAAAACAATGATAGACATAATTGTTATTTGTTTTGTAGAAGCTTTGTCTTTGACATTCTGTTTCCTTTAGACTCAGTGTATAAAGTGAAGAATTAAAATATAATGAATAATAAGAAAATAGTAATTTCTGGAAGGACCACATTTTTTTGATATTTATATTTGCCTATAGATTTGATGTTTAATCAGAGAAAACCATGATGGTTTTAGCAAATGCTGATTAAATGCTATTAAATGAGAAAATCAGTAATAAAGGTTTGTGGGACATCAGATTTTATTAGCAATGATTTCCGTATGATCTCTGATGTGACAGAATGATTACATGAAACTTGCTCCATAGAATTTCCATTTCACATGATTTTACTCCTGATCTAATTTGTAGCCCACTTAGTCAATTTTTCAAATGCTGTAAGATGAGGCTTGCCAGGTGACATGAGTCTCCAGAAGGTATCTGGCAGCGTTTGGGAGCCATGGAAAGTGAGGTCTAACAATAGATTGTTGTATTTGATGATTAGCACGATATTGTTTACTGTGAGAGCACTTAAAATAATGTAAAAGAAACTAAGGAATTAGGACGATGTAGTTTAACCTGACATTAAGGTTTTGATTGCCAAGATATGTATGCATTTCAAAAAACACTGATCTTGAATAAACATATTGCTGGCTATAACACAGCATCAGCAAAACAACTAGATCAGGAACCAGGCTATCCCCACCTAAGAAAGTCTCTGTTTTAGAAAACCCCAAGTAACCAAGAAAACTGACATCTTGAGTAATCTCTTTCTCCACTCTAATTCCTGCTCTTATGCTTTATTATTATTATATTTCTTTTATTCTGAAAAGTTTTTTGTTTTTTGATTTTTTGAGCATAGTTGACAAAGTGTTATATTAGTTTCATCTGTACAACTTAGTGAATTGAGAGGTCTGTACATTATGCTATGTTCCACAAGTGTAGCTACCATCTGTGGCATTATATCATTATTACAATATCAGTGACTATATTCATCAGTGTGCTTTTTATTCCTGTGACTCATTCATTCCATAACTAGAAACCTCTGTCTCTTCTCCCCTTCACCTATTTTGCCCAGCTTCCCACTCATCTTCCCTCTGGCAACCATCAGTTCGTTCTCTGCATTCATAGGTCTAATTCTGCTTTTTTTAAAAATTCATTTGTTTCTTCTTCTCCTTTTTCTCTTTCTATTTCTCCTCCTTCTTCTTCCTTTTAGATTACATTGGTATTTATCTTTTTCAGTCTACTTATTTCACTAAGCATAATACCCTCTAGGTGCATCCATGTTGTCTCAAATGACACAATCTCATTTTTTTTAATTAAAAATTTATAATCTCATTCTTTTTATGGCTGCATTATTTCTATGTATATATGTATGTATATACACACATGTATATACATATCATATTTTCTTATCTATTTGTTTATTAGACACTTAGGTTATCTCCATATTTGGCTATTAAAAATAATGCTGCAATAAACATGGGGGTACATATATCTTTTCAAATTAGTGTTTTTGCTTTCTTTGGATAAATACCTAATAGGGGAATTATTGGATTATATGACATTTCTATTTTTAATTTTTAAGGAACTTCCATTCTGTTTTCTACATTGGTTGTACCAATTTACATTCTCACAATAGGGTATGTGGGTTCTTTTTTCTCACATCCTCATCAACACTTGTTACTTCTTGTCATTTTCATTTTAGCCATTTTAACAGGTATAAGGTGACATCTCAGTGTAGTTTTGATTTGCATTTTCCTGATGATTAATGATGTTGAGCATCTTTTCCTGTGCCTATCAGCAGTCTACCACCATACATAAAAATAAACTAAAAATAGATTAAAAAGCTAAATGTGAGACCCAAAACCATAAAAATCCTAGAAGACAATACCGGCCTTAATTTCTCTGATATTGGCATTAATAAGATTCTCTAGACTTGTCTTCTAAAGCAAGAGAAAGAAAAGAAAAAATAAACTACATCAAAATTAAAAAAAAAAAAAGGTTTTGATAGCAAGGAAATCATCAACAAAAGAAAATGTCAACCTACTAAATGGAAGAAGCTACATGTAAATGATATATATTATAAGAGATTAATATCTAAAATATATAAGGAACTTATGCAGCTCAACACCAAAAACAAACAAAAATCTTATTAAAAAATGGTCAGAGGATCCACTTTTATGCTTTAAATTAGCCAGTAAAGAGTGAACCCAGAACACTAGACAGTCCACCTTTGAAACCTAATAAAGAGAGAACCAGGTCTGAGGAAGTGTCTGTGGCAGTTTGCTAAGACTGAAGCCAGCCAGGCAAATGCCTGAGGCATCACCAGCTTATAGCATTACTACCAGGAGACTGGGACTTACACAACATGTAGGGAGTAATTAGGTAAATGCAATCATTGTGTTCTGCTGCTTCCAAAGTTTAGAAATGAAAAATGCAACAAAAGGTGGCTAGAAGGACAGTGATGTCAAGGCAAATATTGTGACTGCTAACTTGATCACTTTCATCTCCTGGGGTTGAGGTGTAGCCCTAACTATCTTTGTAATGGTCAGGAGGAAAGTTAACAATGTCAGATGCAAATTAGGGCCATTTTATCCCTTAATATCTAGAGAAGATAAACTCAAATCCAATACCATACTCTGGAAAATATAAGGTAAATTCTCAGGTGACTCTCATGTCACCTCTGGTTCTGAGTTTCTGCTTTGATTGTTTAAGTATATGGAGATCTCTGTATCTGGCAATTGCTGCTTCTATCCCAGGACATTTTCTTGTTTACACAAAACAAAATACTTGTTTTGTGCTGTAAGACATACAGTTTTGAAACGTACAGCTTGTAGCAATAAAAATAACTTAAAATGGAATTGTTCATATCCTAGCTTTTAAAAGGACAAAATTTGGTTTCTAATATCTTCATTTCTTCTAGTGTCTAATATCTTTGGTTTCTAATATCATCTGTCCCTCCACTTTTTCTTTTTTTCTATATCACTAGATGAAAAACAAACAAAAAACAAAAACAGGAAGAAAATAAATAAATTCCAAAAATTTTTATTTGTCTATTTAAACAGAGTAACCCCACCCTCTTTTAGTTTTGGTGTATCCTATGAGGTTCTAGTCTCTGACCTGAAGCCTGCCTTTTCATACACAAAAACTTCTGATTCATAGACAAAGATAGTTCTTTCTTAGAGGAATCTGATACCAGGGAAGATATCAACTATTAAGTTCGTAAAACTATTCATACCACTAATTTTAGCCAACACTTCATATAAGAGTATCATCTTCTGTCTTGGATTTTCAAGTGTCAGATCTCACAACTAGAGGCACCTCAGGTAAGCAAGTGATCCATAATGCCTTGTCTTCCAAGCAATCCTTATTAAGTGCCATTATTTGTTTTGCACATTATATTCCCTGAGTAGACGGAAAACTACTTCAGGTCAGGAATCCAGCAATATTCATACATCAACATACAGAGCACAATAGAGTTAACAAGTCAATATGGAATTGTTATGCAAATATCATAATCTGGAAGGGAAGGCAGGGGTCATATAGTGACCCCATAACCGTCCTCTCTTTAGGGCATGGACTATCTCTTTCTATATATTAGATTGCATCTATTACAGGAAGTATGCCATAAACACCCACATCATCTCCTCAGTCTGAGGAATTTATAACCTCCCTGAGTCAGCAGTTGCATTTCTTTCATTGGCTCTTTCATTGGTTCTACTTAGAACACCAAGTAGTCTTTTTCACTCTTCACTTATTTCGTCCCCTAGTCTGTGATTGGTCTTTTAAGAAGTAGATTGAAATATATTGTCGTAATGCACACAGCAAGATTTTGGAGGAGAGGGACACCACAATTACAAGCAGGTAAATAATGTGAAATCAACCCAATATACTTGAAAAAGAGAAAGAGAAAGAATAATGTGTGTAGTGTTCTTGATTCTAAGTGACTCTTCATTTGATGAATTTATGCCCCAGTGTAATATGGGATCTCTGGTTCTCTATTTCATCAGTTCTCATAGTTGCCTTTCACCTTTTTAATGTCAGCATTTCTCCAAATTAAGTGTAACTATGGTGTTAATCTAATTTTATAAAAAGCTCATTCCTTTAAGGCATGTAACCCATGCATCAGAGCATACAGGCAGATCACGTAGAGAAACCATCTGTGCAGAAATGAGTGTTTATTATATTGGCTGAAAAAGTTTGTATTTATTATGCATGAACTGTTGAATAATTTGAAGTGAATTTTAGATAAATACCTAAATATAAGACAACTATCACATGACATTGCCGCATAAAGAAAGAGTGATTAGATATAACAATAAGAGAAAAACAACTGTCTGTGTTGGTATCAAATATGGATTGATTCCCTGAGAGATTTTCAAGTAGGATTCAAACCAAACACAATTTTTGCTCTGTGTATTGAATTTCCAGCAGAATATCTAGGATAAATATACTCTTCAATGTAACACTTTATATTACTCAATCCTTTTCTAAAGATAATCATTTTGAAGCTCTATGATAAAAAGTTTCTTCATGTTATGTTGTATATATGTGTGTGTGTGTGTTTGTGTCCACACATGGGTAGAGATGGATTTAACAATTTTAAACAAAACCTTTGTTAGTCAAAATCCTACCCATTTAAAATAGGAAATATTTAGGCAATATTATCTTCCTGTGTTTGTTCATTTGTTTGTTTGAATTGTGATTTGATACCCATGCCTGTGAAACACTGATGTAGGGGATCCTTCCAATTTTGGTGGTAACAAGGGGTGAAGGGGTAGTGATTACTGAGTTTGGATAAAATACTGTTTTAAATGAAAACCAAGCTGTTCAGAGTGTAATAGGCCTGAAACCTATAACTCTATTTATGATGAGAAAAGACCGAGCCAGTGCTCATCTGGCTTGCTGTAATATAATTACGGGGAGAGTGGTGTTTTTAGTGAGTTAAGTAAATTTTTAGAGTGCCTTAGCATATATCTGATGTCTTGTAATGAAAAAACAATGTGGTTTAAAAGGAAGATAAGGGTGATGGGCAACCAAGCAGAGTTTGAATTTGC